>JAODOY010058377.1:0-17647 GCA_025399855.1 Forbesichthys papilliferus
CCCCCCCTATTTTAATTGAATGATCAGTTTAAAAAGAATTACAGCATTTAAGTGACCCCCCGTTTTCTTCTTGCCCTTCCTGTGCCCCTCCACTGAAAATATTCTGGTGCCGCCCCTGCTTATAATACCCAATCTGAATTATTGGAGGCATCCACTGACCATTGCTGAACAAAGGATGTTAATGTCTTGCAAGTACGTTCTTTCTCCTATACATTTGGTTTTCCATAGCTGCTCGTGTCCGCACAGGCCTACTAATAAGAAATCCATGTAGACGCGCTAAGAGTTGATTTATGTATTTGTTTGTAAACCCTATAGTAGGTTTATATTTCACAGTATACATTAGTTTCAACGCCGGAACAACGTGTCATAGGCTATTCTATTTTGCTACCACGCCAAAATAAGGTTATGGTATGACGCAAGGACTGCTATTTTTATGCACTTGTGACGAGCAGAACTATATATAGGCTATGTGTACAGGTGTGATGATTCACGCAAAAGATAGCCACCACAACAAGGTTAAGATGATTCGACGGAACAAAATAAATTGTCTTATGTGCTTCCACAACAAAATAAGGGTTAGAAGGCATGATGCAACGAAATGACGATAAGCCTATATTTATGTGCTCATGATGAGTAGACGTGTAGGCTACTGTATCGGCTGCCCATCGGACTATTCACACTTAAGATAAAATGTCAGGTCACCGGATATGCGTATTTCACCTGTCACTGCCTATCAGAGTATACTGTACTTAGGCCATTCATTTTGGTCTGGTAGATGCAACTTACATTTAGCATTATATAGCAAACCCTGGTAGGCCCCAAAATTCACGTCATGAACATTTTGTATGGACCTGATTGGGGATTGATCTCTGCATCTGAATGGGTGTGGCTAGTTAATTAATACACTATGGAGCAGACTTTACAAAACTAGGTAACACTTACAATTTCAGACAAGTAAAGTGTGTAAGTAAAGGTATATGATTGTAGAAAGTTCCAGGCTACAATCTCAGCGAAAATAGTTCTGAAAGCATCAACGGTCTGGGCTGTCTGGATTACATGAATGTTCGCTTCGTGGGGATTAACAGACATTAATTTAGAGCTAGATGACAGAGATGACAATCAATATCAAATAGAACATAGCATTTTTAGTACATAGCATTATTATGTGTTCTTTCGCGTTAATCTATATTTTCCATAGCCGTACATTTAATCCAGTCATTTTCTACTGTAGCCTATGCTGGATTATACAATTATAAAAGACAACACTTAAAGGTGTATATATATAATCAGTCTATCTGGAAAAAGCTTGTTGATATTCAACAGCCTTGGTCCAGGATAGCTGACTCCCCCATTCATCTTTATATTACCTTGTTGTTGTTCCCTGAAATGCCTCTTGTGGCCACCGTGATGGCCATGGGTTAAAGAACATGTTTGTTTTGTATACATGCGGCCTGTGTGTTGTTTTGAGAAAACAGCAGTTTTCTCTGTTATCAGATACCCACTATATTCCCATAGTGTTTTCCGCTCATCTCCTTCAATGCCACTGGGAATACTTATTTCAAGCGGTTACTACAATGAAGACTATATTCAGTGGTGCAATTTAGATGTTGCTCTGATGCTTTCCCTCAGGTTGTAGAGATCCCTAGAATAGGGGTGCCTAGGTTGCCATCTGAAGGATGGCATGGATTGCTGCATGCTTAATTTGAACGATGCCTAACCCCCACCTTAATGTTAATAATATGCAATACATATTGTCTTTACTATATAATTCTTTGCATTTAAAGTGGCTCTACTGTGTTGTCACAGTAAGCGCCCCAGCGTCTCAGACCAAAACAAACGCTTCACGGCCCACACTGACTACTTTGTGTTTGTAATTGCACCACTGCACCCTCTCTCTTCGTCATGAGATCACATGACCTTTTTGGAGGGGTGTTTCCTATCCAACCCAAAACCGTCTGATCTGTCTGATTTGTCCTTTCAGGCTCACCGTCACAGTTAGGCATGTTTGGCATGAGAAGAAAGAAGACAACATCAGTAGTACGGGGGTTTGCACTCTGGACGGTAATGCTGGGCACCATGGTTGTACTGTACTGCTTGTCAAGCCCAGCCCATGTTAACATCAGGTAAATATATTCAGAAAGTGAGCAAAACCCCCACTGCATAATAAGTATGATGGGATTGACTATGTGTTTGTTAGACAATTGACAATATGTTGGTGTAAGAGTCCTTTTATCGGGAGGGGCAAATTGGATCCAGAATCGGGTGTCTGTGTGAAAGTGTTTACAAAAGATCTCATCTGATTATAATCAAATGTTGTTGGTCAAGGATGAATGTATTTAAATACTTTTCACATTTATCTCAAGGTGATGTTGGCATGTTGGCATGATGATATAACAAAGACAGACCACAAAGACTCTCAATGTGTTGTTGTTGTTGTTGATGATATTATTATTATTATTATTATTATTATTATTATTATTATTATAACATTTATTTAACAAGGATACGTTTTATTGAGATAAACATTTCTTTTACAAAAGAGTCCTGGCCAAGACAGCATCATAAATAACAGTTCCAGGCATAAAAACACAAGAAGAAGACAATAATTTACATTAAAATTAATAACATTATTTAGAAATAAATTAAAGATATTTCAAAAAAGAGATCATCTGCAATAAAACAGGTGTAAAATGAATCATTTAAAAGATGTACAGCCAGATGTACCTGCCTCCAAGTCAGTTAAAAGTACATTAAAATACACCCAGAAATGTGTTTTTTGAGCTGTAAACAAAGAAATAGGACTGAACTGTGCTGCTGTTAACATTGACAAAACATTGACAAAACAGATCTACACGTCATATCCATTAATCACCGCATTAATCACCTGGCCTGTTTTCAAGATAACATTAATGTTAATTGGGGTCCCCCTCTCAGCCCCTCCTCCCATCAGTCAGGCTCAGCGCAGGGGTGCAGTTACACTTCAAAAGCATTCATTCTGATTGCGTTGCTACTGTATAAGACAGCTTCAAAGACCACACTCCTTAGCTCTAGTTAGACCTAGAGCTCTGACATTGGTACCTATAGCTCTCTCTTTGCAAGCAAGACATTTGGTAATGGTACTATAAACTCACAAATAGGCTAAATATATAAAACACCAGCATGTTCCAAATATGCCGCTACAAATCATTGAGCAACACTCTCCACCCCCATTAAACGGAGAAAACATATTTGAAAGTAGTTCAAGAACTTTATGAAAATTTTCGAGGAAATGTGTTTGTAAAAAAGTTAATTTGACTGTATTTGCAGGAATTTGCCTTCTTCTTCATGTGCTATAAACATGCCAAAAACACATGAAGGAAACAGGATTATCCCCACTCAAACTGCGCCCTGCTCTGCTAAGAAGAACATCATGTTCATGAAGACCCACAAAGCGGCAAGCAGCACTTTACTCAATATCCTCTTTAGATTTGGAGAGAAGCACGGATTGAAGTTCGCCTTCCCGGACGGTCGCAACGACTTTTTCTACCCGTCACCTTTCATGTGCTCCCAAGTCAGGGACTATCAGCCCGGGGATTGTTTCAACATCATCTGCAACCACATGCGCTTTGACGCTCACGAGGTGGCCAAGCTCTTGCCGGATGACGCCGTGTACATCAGCATCCTTCGAGACCCCGCTGAGCTGTTCGCGTCTTCGTTTGACTATTACCGCCGAGTCATTCCACTGACATGGAGCATCTCTGGAGAGGACAAAATGGCTGCATTTCTGCATGACCCGTGGGCCTACTATACTCCAGATGCTTTCAACTCCTTCTATCTCAGGAATCTGCTCTTCTTTGACATGGGTTTTGACAACAACCTGGATGCAAATGATGTGCAGGTTCTGAGGGCAATCCAGACCCTTTCTAAACATTTTCATTTGGTATTAATTGCAGAATATTTCGAAGAGTCTCTTATTTTGCTCAAGGACCTGCTGTGCTGGACCATGGAGGACATGCTGTATTTCAAGCTCAACGTCCGCAAGGGCTCATCTTCGTCTCGAATGGCCCCTGAACTGAGAGCCAAAGCCCTGGAGTGGAATGGGGTAGACTGGCGCCTTTATCAGCATTTCAACGCCACCTTCTGGGCCAAAGTAGAGGCTTATGGGAGACAAAGAATGGCGCAGGAGGTCAAGGAGTTACGGAGGAGGAACAGCGAAATGAACAGCATCTGTATTGAGGGGGGTCATGCAGTCGATCCGAGGCAAATTCGGGATAGCAGATTGTTGCCGTGGCAGCCATTCGGAGAGTCTTCAATCCTGGGATACAACATGAGGAAGGATGTTGACCCTGAATACAAGACGCTATGCCAAAAAATGCTGACCCCTGAAATAGAGTACTTGTTGCAGCTAGGGGTCAACCTCTGGCTCACAAAACTATGGGGTTGGTTAAAAGATGCTGTTTCTTGGATATTCTCAAAATAATTCTCAGAAATGCTTTGTTATAGGTGCCACGGCAATTTCTATTCCTTACATTTCTGGGGGAACTATATGAGACATGGTAAAAAAACTAAAAATACATCTTCAGAATGTTTAACATTCACAAAAAACATTGTTTGCATAGTTCTTTTTACTTGTACAGTTGTGTATAGTTTTTTGTATATCTGAACAAAAATGGAAAATCCATCATGGGCAGACTATATTGGATAGATTTTCCCAAGCATTAAAATGCTTATTCACTGAAACCAAAGAGACATATAATCAATAAGCATGTCTGTATGAGAGGTGTTAAGAAAATGTGTCATGTTAACATGATGATTTACAAAGTGCTCGAGTTAATTCATGTGCATTGTCTCCAGATGAATTTGAGAGCTCTGAAAGTTCATATTTAATTTCCTCTGGCACCATATCCTCTCTCACATGAAGTATGGTGAAGTTAGACTAAAGGACCCTTTTAAATAACAGAAACATGGAATGAAGTTGATATATTGGCATGTAAATTAACAATGGCGTTGATAAAAGTGCATTTAATTAAAATTAAGTTGAACCACTGGTAGCACACAATTTGCAAACCTGGCAATAGATTGTCACATAATCCCGAGAATCTATCTAGCATGCCCATCAAATGTAGTGTATGTGGCCTACTACAGGGTGAAAAACCTGCTTAGCCTGCTTGTGTGCGTGCGAGTCAGCCTGTTATCAAGGCATGATATATCGTCTTGCTAAAGGCTAAAAACGAACAATGGAAATCATAATTAATAATAATTTTGTCAATTTAATTTTTGATATGCTATACATTATAACTTCCGAACCTCAAAGGATCAGTGGCATAGGTCAGTGGCTAGACAGACCTTTTAATACTGAATAACTTGGTAGTCCTAACAACATGGTCATTGTGATATGGTTCCATTATTCCATAATCTGTAACAAACATTTCATTAGCACATTGGGTATTTTTTCTATGTACATAACTACACATGCATGTAGCATTAATGCTCTTCTATTACTATTGTACTTGACTAGATAATGTGCTCAGTATTCTGTGACTTTACAGTGTGACATTACTGACATCTTGTGGTAATTACGATACTGTTTTATGATAAGGTTCTCTGAATATGATCGTACACAGCTGTCTTTTAGCCTACATATAGAAGAAATACTGTATGTGGCAAGAACTGACAAAGTAAGTGTACTGCTGCTCATTGTTAGAAATAAAGATTTTAAAATGTGGAATTAATTGTAGATGTGTGGAATATAGTCTACTTTATAGCAACCTATACATTGTGTGTGCGTGTGTGTGCACGCACTGCAAGTTAGTCTGACATAGAGCACACTCCTATAAGCATTCCCTTATCTCAACCTGTGATTAGTCATTTTGGCATTGTTACGGCCTGGCTCAAGGGCCCGTGAACTAAACATAACACAAATCTCCAAACTAACATACAATGAGGTGTGAATGTCTGTAGGTCTATGTCCTGAATATAAATGGCGCGTGTTGTATGCTAACTAGAGGGAACAAACCAAACAACTAATGGCATGTATGGTGCCAGAAGGGTACGAGGCAAGAGTGTGTTGTAACCCACACTCTATAAACTACTCTGGAATAGTCATTATACTAAAAAGGGCCTACTCATCCAGCCAATAGAGAGAAAACAATCAAAAACAACGCAGGGCCATCACAGCACTTAATGCAGGCTTGTCCAATTGGCGGCCAGGCGGCCAAATGCGGTCCACCAACTGCCTCCATGTGGCCGATGAGGGGATTGCATCCTTTGCTATTATACATTAGCTCAATATACTGTATAACCACTATACGAATCAAGTACGGCTGGCTCCAAATATTTGATTATTCGGGTATTCGTTGGGTATGTATTCGATTTAAATACTGGTATTTAAATATTCTGAAGCTAGGAATCGAAGATTACTTCTGTTATACTTCCTAATAGTTTAGTGTTTTTAATGGTGTTTTGAGAAAGAGTATTCAAATACTCGTTTGAAAATACCATCAAATATTCAAAACCTGTAAAATGGTATTCCGGACAGCCATAGAATCAAGTCAATATATCACTGTAAATATGTTATTATTAACTGTTCTACAGCCAAGACATCATGACAAAGTCTGTTTGTAAATGTAGTGTAGTAGTCCAGACTTAATAATGAACATAATGATATTAGTCTGTGACATATGTGCACATAGCTCCCGTAGCTCCCGTTGGTGAGGATAATGGTTGGGTGTGGTACTAGTCCCATTTGAACACATACCGGTAGGAATAACTGGAATATTGTGCCAATAGTCTAGCCAACGTTTTTGTCTTTACTTTGTCTAACAAATATTTAAATTGTAGAACACCTACAAGAACTGTATGCATGTGGGCGTGGCTGATATTTTGCTGTGCAAAAGCCCAAATGCCGGACTTGGAATAAGCGGCATCCTATAATTCTATAGAAAACCTTCTCCATTGACTTGACCCATTGCACAATAACAAAGCTGCTGGTGGATGCTCTCGTTGTCTCGCTCTCGTAAACGCGAAAATATGTGGCTCGCCTACAGTTTCTCTTCCCTGAGTTGATGGCTTGATATAGGCTAAAATAGTAAATAACACACATTTCCAGCCAATAATCTATCGGTACAAGACCATCTAACAGTCAGCTAAGGAGTGTGACACACGTTTGCACGATTTTTGCGAAAATGTTGGGGAATCACCTGCTGGTGGGAAAATAACGGAATTGTGTAATACAGTATTATTGTGTCCCTTGAAGTGGTGCAACATACAGAGTAGTTAATAATTCGTTAGTCATTCTTAAGAATTTCCTTCTGTTTACCGGTTCTGTGTATGAAATTGCAAAAAACACTGCAGGAAGCATTGTCCAGTCATTTATAATCACGTTGACTGAGCACAACAGCGGCCTAGTGGCCCACACACTTCAGAAACCTACCACAATGGGCATGGGAAATGAATTACAGCCCAATCAAAAGTAAAAGTGCTACATGCGTCAACATGACAGACTACAAATGAACACATTAATCACCAGAACTGTAAACTATATTGATAGTATATGAGCAAACGTTAACTCAACGCACCCTGTATCTCAACTGCAGTTATTATTTCAGTGTGGGTCTGGTAATGTAATATGATAATGTTTAATCCATTTGAACGCAGATCATCGGACACATGAATGATGGCAAATTCCACACAAGCGGCGTGCCGATATCGGTAGCCCCATCACTACAGACACAGGTCTACTGTATCCCAAAATGAAGTTAATAAGTTAAATGGCTGATGTAGTAGGCCTACTTTATACTACTACATTACGGACAAATTGAATTAAATTAAGATCATTTCAGATAAGTAAAACAACTGTTCAGGCACTTCCCGTGTTACATCCTGCATAATATGAAATATAAAATCAGTGGCATGCTAATTTCAAACCAGTAAAAAAAAAACTCTGGCTAGACATTGTTGAGGCAGTTTGTGGACAAATGCAAAATAACTTGAGACAGAACAATGATATGACAAGTAGTAGTGTGAGGTATTTTGAATAGTTCTGCAGTGATGATAATCAGGGTGATATATTAGTTCAGTTTAGGGACTGGTCCAGGGGATGAGATATACAATGAATGGTGGTACTGCTGCATGCTAAGAGCTGTGAACTGAATCTCAGATCTCCACTGCCAGCCAATGCAGGTTTCTCTGCAACCAGCAGCTCTTCCTTCAAACCCATAATTTCTGTTGTTTTGTACAGAACACTGGCATGTGTGTTTACCTATTCAATACAGTTAGAATGTGGCTATATTTTTTATATGGTCAACTTTCTTTCTCAGTTTTGCCATAACAATTTAAAGGTCATTCTGCAGAAAGATTGTTAATATTTGAACTAGATCAAAACACCTCTCCCTTCAGTGCCATAGGGTGCTCCCTCAGAAGCTCCGGCCCCCACATTGGAAACTATTGCCAAGGCTTGGATAGTGTTGTGTGGTGTCAGCACCACTTTGTCTGTTTTCCAATTTACAGAGCCAGGACTGTTTAGAGCTGTACTGTTCTTTTTACCTTTTACCAAACGGGTAGATTGTGAGGAGATACAATATTTACTGAATTTGACAAAAAGTTTAAGTTTAGTATGGTAGCTTACAATCGCTGACCTTATACAAAGGCTAAATGACCATATAGGTCAAGAGCTGATACATTTTATTTACGTTATTCGATGACCGGCACCCATTAAAGTGTGGTTTTCATTTGAGTTGACGGGCTCCATTTCATATGTGTAAAATGCAATTATGAGTCATCACATAATCATCACCGTTCCAACATTTACTGGAATTTTAAAACATTTATAAGAAAGGGGCCTCAGTTGCTACCGTCAATATAATATAAGTTACATCAGCACATGAATGCAAAACAATAAGCAATACTGTGTGTGATGTTGGCCAACAGTGATAACAATGTCAATCCAAGTTTGACATTAAAATTATGGAGCTGCTGCGCTAAGGTGTGGTCACCTGCTACTGGAGATAGGCCCTGACCTTGACCTTCATTTGCACAAATCATTTGCTGTGCTACTTTCAAAGTGGAAAACCCATCCAATATACACCGTACACACACATTTAAAGCATACTGTATATTACACAATTTCCAAAGTCCACGATTCATAAAAGGTTCTAGTAACCTCACGTGGGACGTGTTAAGGCAATCCTGTGATCGTTACCTAAATCGCCTACAAAGACACAAAGGGAATGGCTCATGCGCTCTAGCTGTCACAATGGCTGATGGATGAGTCCTAAGTCCGTTAAGCTCCTCAAAGGTTCTCTCTCTATGGAAAGTTAAGACAATATTTACTCATGGCTTTTACCCCCATCTTTGTCATTTGTTGCTTCTGACTTTGCTTCCATGACAGGAAGTCCTGCTTGTTATTTCAAGTTGAAAACAGAAACAAACATTTAGCAGCCATCATAGTGCAATAATAATAACAATATATTTGTATGTCACCTTATACAATTTTTCAGTTTAATTAAATAATTTATTAATTAATTGCAAAATGTGTAAATTCCATAAAGTGAAATAAAATGAAACAATAGCCATACAATAATTGCAACTAATTTATTTACAGTGAATCACAGTGAAATTAGAAAAACAATCGTAGAATTGTAAAAAAAAAAAAAAAAAAATTAAAAAATTGAATTAGAATAAGAAAAACTCAGGTTAATAAAATAGAAAATAATAAAAATGATTTCCATTATCCTTAAAACAAGGATAAGTATGTATTCTCTCTGTAGTGTACTGCTAGCAGTATCTAATTGGTTGCCGTAGTCACCTCAAATGGAGATAAGGAACTACAGCTTGATTCTAAGCATTCAGTATGAAAATGTGGATGAATTGAATAAGAAAAAATAAAACAACCAAACTGAAAAATAAAAGTCAGTAGGATAGGCCACAGTGAACAAATGGAGGTACGAGACTTATCAGCTCTTGAAAATGCAGAAAATAAGGATAATCTGTTAAAAAAAAAGCATTAGAAAAGAAAACTTTACCATTTTAGTAGCATTGTAACATCACAGAGCAAAGGTTGTTGTGAATAGATGGTACAGTATACAGTATATATGTTGTTCATTTCTAACGACAACGCTTTACAGTATTGCCTCAAATTTGACCTATTTATACACACGTTCATACACAGCGACTTTAATGGTACAGGGATTTATATAGTGCTTTTCCGACCACTCAAAGCTCTGTACAGTATGTGCAGGTGATGTCAGCCGTGCAAGGAGACACCTGACCACCGAGAGCAGTTAGGGTTAGGTGTCTTGCTCAAGGACACATCGACACTTGGTGAGCAGTAAGCGGGGTTCAAACCAGTGACTTTTCGATCACCTGTCGCCCATACTTGTGAGGTCTGAGGTGATTTTAGTTTGATGAAATAAATATTGAGGTTCCTTTTCAGCATTAATCAAATCTGGTAATACTATGTGAGATAAACACTAAGATAATTTTGTGTGTGTATACAGTAATGTCAGCATGGTCATGGACAACATATAAGCAAACTATTCAAATGACATAATCTCACCCAAGTCGATGACCTTGAAGTGAACTCAAACTGTGTAAAGTCAATTACTGCAACCCCACATCCTTTCTGGATGAGTGATCATATTTATAGTTAGGGGGACAAGCCTCTATCATTGTTATTATACCAGTGGTACTGTTCAGCCATGTCTTAAGAACATACAATACAGTGCAAGTTCTTTCCAGTTATGACATTATTATATTATTATTATATATAGAAAAGAAATGGACAAATATGACATTTAAAATAGCTCATTTCAGCTGAAGGGATTCTGTTGCAACAGAGGAGAATTGTTGTTTTTGGTTGTTTCCGAGCATTGATAAATGTAAGATTACTAAGGCAGGTACCAGATGGTCTGTGAACGCTGTGTTGTGTTTGACCATGCTGCAAGAGCCCATTTTACCAAAGTTAATTTTGTGTTCCTATATGCTATGCTAACATATGTTATGTTATAATACAATGTTTAGTGTGTTTATTTGAACGAGTTTTGAATGTACAATTCGAGAAGCAGCACATCGCATAACTCGCGCAATTGTGATTTTACCATCTTAGAAATATTAAAAAAGTACAATCAATATGAACTTTTAAGGACACAGGCCATTTTATACGTCTTCAGCGCAACACGCCTAGATTACTGCAATGGCCTTTTAAACTTGCCTGACCAAACATCTATTAATTTGACCCCAGACACTAGAAAACATTTAACCACAGCCAAGAAATGTGATTATATCACCTGTTTTATCTTAATTACACGTTTAGAATAGATTATAAAATTGTACTGATTACATTTAAAGCTCTCCATGCATGGCCGGTCTCCCTGCTTTATCTCTGACATTTAAGTCCCGTATACCGACATGTACATTGAGGTCAGATTTTGGTTGATTTTATTTTTCCCCCTTTTTTTTTTTTGCCTGTACAGTATTTTGATGTTTTTTTTGTTTTTTTTGTTTCTTGTTTTATATATTTAACATGTTTTACAGTTTTTGCCATTGTGAAAGAGCTTTGTAATATTGATTTTGAAAAGTACTCTACAAATAAAGATAATTATTATATAGTATAGAGAGATATAAATGCATTATGCCTATGTAGGTTGTACATGTCAACAGACATGTACGTCAAAGCATTAGGCATAATGTAGCATTTAAAATTGTCATTTTGCATTAGAAAAATGCAGAGATGTCACCTTCATTAGACACTCCATTAAAGCATTAGCGTCAACATGGGTAATGTTATGTTAGACCGTTAAATATGACAGAACAGGTTGATTGTGTGCACATGCAGTCAAATTATATGATATGTCAGATAATAAAGTACATTTGTAACAAGGACCGTTAACAATTTTGCTGTTGATACATAAACATGTCTCTTTAAAACCTTCCTAGAAAACCTTTTAATTAAACATCACATGAATATATTCTGCAAAACAGTCTGTGTGTGGTAATAATATGTTGTTACTGATTGACATTTATAACCCTCGACACAAAGGCCTCTGTAAATTACCGCCGCTGTGGACTGATATAAGTCAGGACATTCCAGAATGCTCAGGATGAGAGAGAAGAAGACAAACTAAGCATATTGTGTATTAAGATTGGTCTAAATGTTGTTAGATCAGAACAAAATGTATCTCTTTGTTGAAGTTTATCACACGGAAGAAATTATACAGCTGGTCGATAAGACACGTGTTTGACTTACTGGGCGCCAGTTGAGTTAATGGTAAAATTGAACTATGTGGTTTACTTGTTAAATGGGTGTAGCTGTTGAACCTGCAGCCTCTCAAACTGAACAAGAAACAACTTTACTTAAGCTTTTGAACCTACAACCTCTCAAACTGAACAAGAAACAACTTTATTCAAGCTTTTGAATCTACAACCTCGCAAACTGAACAAGAAACAACTTTATTCAAGCTTTTGAACCTACAACCTCTCAAACTGAACAAGAAACAACTTTATTTAAGCTGTTGAACCTGCAGCCTCTCAAACTGAACAGCAAACAAATTAATTCGAGGGAAAACGCCATGTGTCTAAACGCGGGATATCCATGCGACTGCTTGACAACTGGCACCATGTGTGAACCATGCAGGATTACGGCCAAGGACAGGGACACAGAGGGGTCCCACACGTCCGTCAACGTCGGCTCAGAGGTTCCAAGGGCAAATGGCAGTTCGGAGGTGAAGCAGGCGGACCCTCCCGGCGGAGTGCTGAAGGAGAAGTGCCGCAGCTGGTGGTGGTTGTCCGGCTTCATCGCTGTTAACCTGCTCATGCTAGGCGGGGCATTGGTCAGCGGCAGCGCCTTCAACAATGTGGCCATCACCTCGGTCCACCTCCAGATTTACCTGATCGTTCTCATCCTGTCGACCACCTGCTGGATGCTTTACTATGAGTGCTACACGTACAAGAAGGACAACGCTGTGCTCTACAAGGATGAGCACGCAGGGCCTGTGTGGCTCAGGGGTAAGGTTGTTTCAACGTTTAACTGTCCTGTTTTCCTTTTAAACTGTTGTCTCAACGTTTAACTGTCCTGTTATCCCTTTCAAACGGTTGTCTCAACGTTTAACTGTCCTGTTTTCCTTTTAAACTGTTGTCTCAACGTTTAACTGTCCTGTTATCCCTTTCAAACGGTTGTTTCAACGTTTAACTGTCCTGTTTTCCTTTTAAACGGTTGTCTCAACGTTTTACAGCCCTAGCGTAAATGGAAACACAAACCATGTATTACACAACAATATCCCAGCCTTGGTAATGCCTTTTGGGGCAAAGCTTCTGAGATAGCACCCTATGGCATTGAAGGGAGAGGTGTTTTTGTTTTGGTTGAGTTCAAGCAGGCTATTAACAATCTTTCTCCTGCATTGCTGACTTCA
This sequence comes from Forbesichthys papilliferus, assembly GCA_025399855.1. Classification (NCBI taxonomy): domain Eukaryota; kingdom Metazoa; phylum Chordata; class Actinopteri; order Percopsiformes; family Amblyopsidae; genus Forbesichthys; species Forbesichthys papilliferus. The sequence goes on from JAODOY010058377.1 coordinate 13,386, forward strand.
CCTTGAATGTGTCAACGTGTTAATGTGTTGTTTCCTTTCCTCATTCAGCTGGACTTGTGCTATTTGGCATTCTCAGCCTGATCATGAACATCTTCAAGATCGCCAGCTATGTGGGCCATCTCCACTGTGACTCTGTCACCAATGTTGTCTTCCCAGTGGCGCAGTTTGTATTCATAACTGTCCAGGTAACCATGGGCACATTGTACATTGATAATGTTATGCTAGGTGGGGTTGGGGGGAGGGAATCCACTAGGCCTAATGTTTTCTTAGAAAATAATATTATGCACACCTTTTTTTGGTTTTTGTAGACATACTTCTTGTGGGTTCATGCTAAAGATTGTGTTCAGCTGCAAAAGAAGAGGACATGGTAAATATAATAATACATTTATTTATTTATGTACAGGCTAGCAGAAATAGGCTACATATTATAATTATTTACTAAATATTCCAAACTATATTTATTATAGCATAGTAGACATTTTGTTTGTGGATACATGCTAGCAATAGTAATAATTTGTATTTAATAAATGCACAAATGTAGCCTTAAGTCCTTACATTTTCTCTGAATTTTGTTTTTAGCTGTGGATTGATGGTTACCCTCTCCACCAATCTAATATTGTGGATGACATTTATTTCTGAGGAGTCTGTTCACCGAACAGTCCTCCCAGAAGACATCAATGCTACTCAAAACATGGATCTAAACACATCAATCAGAGGTAACTGAGGAAATAAATGCAGATAAATCCGTTATTAAAATACAAGCAAAACTCTGCTGTTGGGCAATTGATGGTGGAGTCAGAAATTGTAAGATAATATGCTTTTTGACATATTTTGCTAATATTTTTTATCACGTTCCACTAGAGGTCCTATCTGTGTGTGTGATGAAAGGCAAAACAATTATCAGGTGTTTCTACACAGCCCCGACTCTGTAAATGGGAACACAAAAACACTATCCCAGCCATGGCAATGCATGTCCAATTGGGAGGGGTGAAGCTGTTTTTGTTTTTATTAGTTAAAATATTAACAATCCTTGTCCAATTTATTCCACCATTAATTAAAGGTAAAGCCAGCTATTGCAAGCTACATGTAAGGTAATCCACTTTTTGTCAAATTCACAAAATATCACATTTCGCTATTTTACCATTCTCTGTGCGTGTTGAAGAAATAATCCTATACTTCTACACAGCCCTGGCTCCTAAATAGGAACACTAAACAAAGTGGTGAACACCGCTTGTATCAACAAAGCCTTAACACTACGCTTTGCTTCACAATGCATTTTGACGTGCGATCCGCTGCCGCGGAGGATCGCGAAGCGATACTGTTTTGATTTGAGCTCTATAGGTTAGCAAAAATTACTGACCATACCATTAATGTTTGGCAGACTTCCAACCATTAGCAGTCTGAAACGGAACTAGACTATATTAATGTATTGATGACGTTATCACCAGCTAGCATCGAACAATAGTCTGTTATCTAGACTACATTATTCTATGCTGACATCAACAATCAATATCATCCCGCCGATATATCGGTTGGTATCTAATGAACCTGTTATGTGTCTTTTAGCAGGTTATGAAGACGATCAGTGCACGTGCAGCTACTCATCGTGTCGGATCTTCAAAAGCGCTTTCTATTACCTGTATCCCTTCAACATAGAGTACAGCCTCTTCGCCTCGGCCATGGTCTACGTGATTTGGAAAAACGTCGGCCGGGTGGCGGAGGAACGCAGTCACCACATCAAACAGTTTCACATCAAGGACGCCTTTCTAGGCCTGAGCGTAGGACTCCCCCTACTGTTGGGGGGGCTGGCCACCTTTGTAGTGTACCAGGCGCAAATAGCCACCGGGAATATGAAGGAGCAGGCGCTGATGATGTATTTCACCACGAACGTCGTGATCGTCGGCCTTATGTCCGTCGCTACGGCTGCCGGCTGCGTAATCTACAAGATGGACCCTCGGGAAACTGTGTTGGCCAAGAACCCCACGCGCAAGCTGGATGTGAGGCTGCTGGTGTCGGCCTCCTTGGGTCAGTTCACCATCAGCTACTTCAGCATCGTCGCCATGGTGGCGACGGGGGCCCAGGGGTACCTTAACTCCCTCAGCTTGGCCCTGAGTATTCTGACCGTGATCCAGCTCGGCCTGCAGAACCTCTTCATCGTGGAGGGCCTTCACCGGGATCCGTACCACGAGACGCGCCCCGCCCCTGTCTTCGCTAATCCGTACGCGCGCCAGGAATGCCTGGAGGTCTGGGAGGGCGGGACGGGCGTGGACCGGGACAGCAAACCCCGCCCGGTGCGCCACTCCCTGGCTGTGGCTATTCGCGTGCACGATTGTCTGAGGACACACGCTTACGACCCCAGACGCAAGCTGACCTGGACGCGGAGAATGGTGAAGGACGTCTGCGTGTTCCTGTTGCTAGGCAATGTGATTGTGCGTATAGGCCACTAGACCTCATGTTTTCATCTTAAACGTCAAATCAACTTTTGCCATTTATATCCCACTTTTCTGAATTCACTGAATAATCCCCAATGTGTTCTGTGTGTCTCCACTGACAGCTCTGGATCATGCCAGCGTTCGGTGCCCGTCCGCAGTTCGACCACACTACGGAGACTGACTTCTTCAAATTCACCCTGTGGGCTGCAGTGGTCAACCTGGGGCTCCCGTTTGGTATTTTCTACCGCATGCACTCTGTAGCCAGCCTCTTCGAGGTGTTCCTTACGTCGTAATGCCTCAGGAGGAAGGCCTGTTTCAACAGTTAACAGGCCCACCGCAGTTTTGCACACCCTTTGTATGCCTATGTTTTGTTATGTGTTGTAAGATACGAAAACGGTTTGCTCAATTTGACCTAACATTTTAGTTTTGAGCATTCCGCAGGGAGTCTAATAAAATGTGCTTCTCAAAACATGCACACAGCAGATTCATGTGAATCTTACGAGGTTTGCTCTTGTAAAATGACCATATAACATCAGATTAGAAGTTCTATACAATATTTTAAAAATATATAGCAGCAAATAACTATTTCTATGTAAATATACTGTATAGTAGAGTGTGTTAACCATGTAGCATTTGCTTTGGTCTGTCATATAGGCCACTTTAAAATGTCATAGTCAACTGTGTCCTTGGCGATGCAAATACAGTTTGTTTAATACAGCCACAAATGCACTCTGCCAAGTATCCTCAATAAAGGTTAAAATGTAAGGTCATAATATACACATTTTACGATGGAAAACATCGTATAATTTTTTTCAACTGCATTTGAAGGTTTGTTGATGTTTCAAGCAGTAAATTAACTGAAAGTAGTCACCAGGAATTGTTGGAATTCTGCATGCTCATAGCAATGGTAGGCTATCCCAGAGTCATGGAAAGAGATGTTCATGCACCTCTTTCCGTGGCTCTGGGTTAGCCTACATGGGTGGTTTAGACATGTAGCAGCAGTTAGCCTTCCTTGGCGTTCGTGTGGCGCTCTCGTGTGTGTCAAATACATATCCATGTCCACCAAGCTATGAAAACTGTCCCAATGGCCATTTTGTTTTGAATGCTGTGTCGGGCACACTGTCTCTGTGCGTAGTCTACCCTATGAGCCTACCTGACCCTTAGGCCTACTGGTTTTACCTGCTGCTGGCATCTTGTAGCCTAATTCTTAGCAATGTTTATATTAAGCTACTTTTTCTCCTCTTTATAAGATGTTTCTAGATATTTTAAGCAGCAGACTACATTTTTTCTGTGTTTTGGTGAACCGTTACCCTTTTTATTAGTCGGCTATGTTGCTATCATGTTCGGCAATGTTGAATATACTGCATCAGAAATGTATCAGCTACTGCATTATTTTATCTGGAAGGAAGGGAACATTCAGCACCATCACCCTTACATAATTCCAGACTACATTAAATAATTAATATATTTGTATATAGTTGTATTCTTCTGTGATTCTTCCAATTGATTTGTATCTCTTTCACAACAGTTGTAAAATATGCGCAATATCTGGTTGTGTCTAACCTACACATACAACTTACATATACTTATTTGACCCATGCCAAGAAAAACCTTTCCTAAAAATGTGTCATTGAGCTCCTAATTTTTAAACTATCAATGCTGCCTTAAGAACTGATATTTTCCAACAAAATTCCTTCCACATGAGTTATCCTTTTATATTTTTTCTTGTTGTGTGTTAAAGTCATATAGACAAATGCGAAATGTATGAATCTGATGAATCATCACTACATACCCTTGCTAGCTATAGGACATGTACAGTATACAGTGACA
>JAODOY010058388.1:0-17644 GCA_025399855.1 Forbesichthys papilliferus
CAGAGCTTTCCAATGTGGCTCGGGAAAGGGAGGTTTGGGGTCCCCTGCTGGAGCTGCTGCCCCCGCGACCCGACTCTAGATAAGCGGATGAAGATGGATGGATGGATGTATGGATAATACAGACCATCTATCTAGATCTAACCAATAGACTCAGTTGCAATGAAGACATTGCCACAATCTAGTTTGCAGGATAGGATCTATTTTAGGCACTTTGACAAATGCAGTACCAACTGGAAGATGTTCCAGTTAGCATTGGCCAACAATTGGCCTGTCACCTTGTATCCAATCATTCTTTGCCCATGCCCACATAACAAGTATCATTGTCTTGTGGTTTGGAGTATCCATTTGCAGAACCTGCTCCTCTGACATGGACAATTATTCACCTTTTTGGGCGTCAAAGCCCACCTTGTTCCTATAGTATGATTCTGAATTCATAACTCCGGAGACTGGGGAGGGTTCTGGAAATCCGTTAACAATTAACGAGTTAACAATCGTAATTCTAATAGCCACAAATGTATTTCAACACACAAACCCACGCACACACACAGAGAGTATATGCCCAATTGTTCTATTTGAATGCAAAGAAGAACAGGAATGTTTTGTTTCCTGAGGTCATCTGGCGGCCTGGTGTAAAGTCAACACAACGTCATAATATTTTGAGCATGGTACAGTAGGCAGAGGGTGCAAGAAGACCTAAGCATTCTAGTTGGTTAATACTCATACACTCATTTTAGAATATAAAAACAACTGTTTCTCAAGCCATCCTACAAAAAGCACTATGTTTCTCAATCCTAAAATCAATCATTTTATACTAAGCACCATTATAAATGACAGGAAAAAGTACTGGGTTGGAAGATACGCAGGAAACCTCTGTTTATAAATGGCTAGGAATTCACTTGATTCAACAAGTCAAGTAAGATACCGTAAATCAACAAGTCAAAAGATCAACAGAGATAACAGCTGTTGTACACCGATAATACCATTTAGAGAAACACTAATATTTAATCTAACCAAGCACTGCTGTAGTACAAACACTAGAGTTTAAAATGGGTCTCAAATAATCTGCTAACCAGGCAACTGTAGAAATAGGCAGTGTGTGAACTATGCCACGGCTTTTGGGGGAGCTCGGTAGGGGGGTGGGGGGGGTGTAGATGTAGCCTACTGATATATGTATCTGAATAATTTCACCAGCTATGGATAGAAATATTAGAAAGTAGGCTCAAAACTCAAGTTGTAGCAATAGCAAAGCAGAAATGAACCAGAAACGTAAGAGGAAGCATTAATTGTCACAGCACCCAAGAAGAGGGAACCGGGATGAAATGGGATTTTTTCAAACTCAATATTTAGACAAATATTTTGATTATAATGTTTAGGCGGGCTTTCCTGTTGTGTCTTCATGAGATCTAGGCCTATCGATCAACAAGCCCACGTTTGCAAGCATCCGGGGCAAAATTTGGAAAGGCAGAAAATGACATCTAATTTTGCTAGCATGCCCAAGTATTAGCCTAGATCTTGATAGGGACTAGGACATTATAAAACCTAAGCACCAACTTTAATTAAAACAATAGGCTAGGCTATATTTTACCCTATCCTCACTGCAAGACATACATTGTTGCAGGCTATATGTTTGTCCTACACGTGAATTATCAAACTTTTCCCTTGTACAAAAGAGAGGAACGTTGCTGTTACCAGATATAGCTTAAAGCTCATTTCCAGTGTACATAAGTGTTTGTTATTTTTTGCGACGGCACCACACAATAGCATTGCTATGAATTTTTTACCCAAATGAGAAATCGCAATACCTTGCTTGCAGTATAGCAATATATCAAATAGGGGCACCTGTATCGTATCAACAGATTCTTGGCAATGCACAGGCCTAAAGTGGCGTTCACACTACCGGTGGCAATAGCTGCCCCACTGCGGTGGCAAGTGGAAGGTTGAACCCACCCACTACACGCAAAAGTGGGTGGGAGTTGATAAACTACATCAACAATCAACCGGCAATCAAATGGACGATAATATAATTGAACAGAACGCGAGAGCAGGCTGCTTCTATTTTCTTTTCGATCAACTTCCTCATGTCGAAAGTGTTCGCATGAAAACAGAGGAAAACGCACTTGCTGCGCTGAGTGCACTGTCTCCCGACATAGCTAGCTAGGCTATATGAAGCCCAGCTAACAATGCATTTAGTGGCGTGACCAGGACGTGGCCATCTTGCTCCTGCTTGGGCTTACCGCCGCAACGTCATGCCGCGGCTGTTGCCGGTAGTGTGAATGCCCCTTAAGAAATATAATCTGCACCAGGGAACACTGTTCTCAGGGCCCAAAAGTCCATGAGAGCTGCTGGATAAGCAATAGCAGCAGCAAGCAGATAATTTAAAAAAGCAGCCTTCTACAGTATATAGTAAAACTGATTCACTTTGACCTGGAAGTCCTACTGAATAAGTGTACACCTTTTTCCTGTCTATTCTGTAAAACAACATCTTCACAACTTAACTTTTAAAATAAACTCAGACAACCTGAGTGTATTTGGATGATAAGACTGTCAGTTTGAATTTACAATGCAAACATTTATAAAAAGTTCAAAGTTAACAGTGAATAGGCAGTGTGTGAACATGGCCACACCTAATCAGCTAATTTAACGCCAATCACATTTGTTGAATGAGGGCAACAATGCATCTAAACTAGAGGCAGGATCTGACTGTAACCTTGAAGCAGTGTTTTGTTAACACGGTTGGTACTGCACCCAGAAGAACTAGCTCACATCCAATTCAACTATTCAATTTTGGTTTTACTTTTTTGTCCTGGTCTATTTATAAGTCTATGATATAAACAGGACAGGAAGAAAGTGTGCCCTTCAGCTACAGCATAGTGCAATTTGTATCCATTTCCATCTGTGGCAAGTGATGTCAGGAATTAGACTTGCTGCCAGAGACAGGCTCTTTATTCTCCATTTATTATTACCTTTGTGTCAGTCATTACCCTCAATGTCTGTATTTAAACCAAAATCTTCTGTTTGTCTCAGTTAAAACGCGAATATGCAGATATCTGTTTATAGAGTCACCAACTCTCGCATTTCAAATTGTAAAACAATTACCAACGCATGGAAGAGGACGTTTTGAATCAATTATCAATTATCCAATATCCACTGGTTACACCAGAACCACAGTAATATTGTCCTTTGCCCCCAGTTGTTAAATAGAATTTAGCCAATAGCCAAAGGGTTCTGAGAATGGTGTTAGACGAGCTGCCAGCTGAAACCTCTGCATTGACTTTGATGACATCTTTACTACTTGTTATAAACAGAAAAGGTTTTTGTTACCAAAATGATTCAATATACAATAAATAAGGATAATAATTGAATGCAACAAGGTTGTTGCAGGGGCTATTATTAGTGAACATAACTGGAACATTTTCATTGTTATATTGTACGGTACGTGTGCGTCTTTATGTGCATTGTGTGTGACCTTGTGATGTTGGGCACAGTGTGTATGACGGAGTTGCACAGCGAGTCCCGGCCGATCTTCAAAATGCAGCCTGTGATCAGCAGGAAGAACAGGAAGACGCCACACACTGCCAGGGTTAGGTTGATCCACATGCGCTCCCTGTGGAGAAAGGAGGGGCTATCAGTCAGCAGCCCAAACACAAAGGGTTTGTGGCTTTATGTTAAATTATGATCATTTAAACATTAATATAGCAGCAAACAACTAATTTATATGTTGAGAAATAGAGTAATTAGGACAGAGGGTCCCAAGGAGCATTTGTTTGGGTTGTTATGTTTGTGTGCTTAGTGTGAAAGTCAGAAAGTTAGAACTGTTAACTGTTGAGGTTACTATTATCATTTGTTTTAAATGCCCCTTTTCAATGTTGGACTTGTCTTCCTTTGAGCTAGATATTCTATTTCAGTCTATGTTGCACGTTCTTTAACATTGCTTTAATGTGATGTGTTCTATCTGTCCTGGCATGTTTTGTGATACATTTTCATTTTCATTATTACATAATAGTTTTCAGCTCTTTCGGGTCTGATGGCACTACAACTGGAAAAACTAGTAACAGTACAACTGCAAATACCTTACATTTTATAAAAGTAGACCTTTAATTCAAAGTGTACAGGAAAACAAATATGCAATTTAATATATAGACAAATACAATTAGTTATGTCCCAATTATCAAACTGTACAACTATTTTTACTGCACTTACATGTAACTATAGGTATTCTAATTAGGCTGATTTGGCTCCGTTTTGAAGAAGAAGAAAATAATCAGAAAGCCCCCCCACTCCCTCACCAATGTGATCAGAGTTATACCATTGGAATCCTTGAAGCCTCAGCTTTCATAGGAGATGGGGATTGTGCGGGTAGCATAAAGTAGCAGAATTGTACGTGCAACAGCACGTGCGTGCACATTATTGTTTTTTTTACCATATGCACCTGTAGATGCTTGGTGTTGGAATTGTGTTTCGTTTATGTGAAAATTTAAATGATATGTTTGTAGCCAAGCTTCTTCCCTTGAAGTGGAAGTGCAGAATATCTATGTTGCTTCATTTTTAGCATGCTCTTTTTTCACGTCCGCGCCACGATGCGCCAATGTCCCCTAAAATGGGCATCATGGAGCTTAAGAGGTTTTAAGGGGTAAGATGGCCACCACACACACATACACTTACCTTCGTACCACCCCATCGACATAGTATGTGTATGACCAATAGAGTGACAGTGAGAAACACATGATGGCCACCATGATGGATATAGCTGACACAAAGTAACACAGAGATGATGAACTGGACGTCATGCCTCTAATAGTGTGTGATGTGTCATTGTACTGCACGGTCCCATATAGCATACACAGGCCTCCAAGATTACCCTGGGAGAGCAACAGAAGAAAACACAGACAATGTAATCAAATACAATATAGTACTATACACAAACTATTACACTATTATTTGGAATACCGATATCTGCATTGACTGTAGGCTAAATTAAGCCCTGTCCCTATTTCCTTACTGCACTGATACTACTTTCTGAACATATTTCCTGATATTCTGAACATAAATGCATGAATATTTTTGATAAGCGGAGATAAAACTGGTGCGCGCACGCTTGCGCGCTACCATGTAGCTACGCTAGTATTGAATAAATGCTTTGGCTGTTTGTCTGCATCACTGTTAGAATTTGAACAAATCTGTAGGCTAAAAAAAAAAACCTGTAGAAAACACATGCCAAATCCACGCACTGACGCGTTAACACATGCCCAACACAGCATGAAGTGTAAAGCAAGAGTTTAATTAGGCACGGGGTTTTGCGTCACATGGTTAAAAATTAAAAAAGTGTCTGGGCAGAGAAGGCTAGGTACTGTAGCCTATGTGTCGTTTTCATATTAAACTATGGTAAACGTTTTACAAAATCTTCTATTCTGCCCAGAAACTGCAGTCACCATATCCGTATATTAATGTTTCAAAAACGGTATTTTCTGCAGTCGAACACAGGTTGTTGTTACTTGTTTATAGTTTCAGTTTAGCAAACTAGCATGGTCCCATATCATATCTTCCGCAGGATTGTCTGACACATAACGCGTAAAAAAGTGAACCTGTCGTAGGCTAGTAGTCTACACAATTACAGAAGTGGACACTTTTGACATTTCAATGAAATGTCACGAAATAGGAAGTAGCATTTGGCTACAGTCGTTCTGACAGGCTAGCATCTGTCTTCCTTTCATGCATTGACCTACAGTGCCATTTACTATATTTCCCCAGTAACTTCACCTGGCTGATGGTGAGCGATGCTGCTGTAACGATGCCGCAGACGAAGCAGCTTGCATGCAGTGCCAACTCTACGAAAAGCATCCACGGTAACGCCATGACGGCTCCCAGACGCATCTCACGGTGTGTTTGTGTGAGAGTGAACTCTCAGGGAGCGCGCAGCTTTTAGCTCAATGTTTAGAGCGTCACCATCGGATGCGCGCGTTAAAAAAAAGCGTATAGCTCTCACTTGCGTAAATATTAATATGTTATTCTCAACTGATAAATATATCCTGGTCAGCTGGATCCAGCAGATATAATGTGATAGCCTATTAAGATTAAATGACTGCCTCTACCAGGAGTACAATAACACCCCTTGAGAATACCCAGGGAAATCCTGTCTTCTTGAAAAGCAAGGGCATTCTTTTGTAATGCGAGATGTATTGTTTGTTTGTTTGGCTTGCAGTATCAGGCATTTAGAATTGTTGCATGTTGCGCAAGTTAGAGTATCATATATTATATTTGTGTGCGTGTGTACGATAAGAGTGCGCGCCTGTTAGCTCTCATATTTCTTCCATGATGCGTCTAATCAATCATAGAATGCCATGTAGCCTACAATTCGTAAATACTGGAATATCTGTACTATGAATAGTTCTTAAAGTGCTTCTGTATAATTTTCTGCCACTAGATTTAACAGCATCTAGTGCAGGGGTGGCCAACCCCGGTCCTGGAGAGCCGCAGCCCTGCATGTTTTAGATGTCTCCCTGCTCCAACACACCTGATTCTAATGAATGGGTCGTTATCAGGCTTCTAACAACCCATTCAGTTAAATCATGTAAAAAGTGATGGTTTATGGTGGCAAAGCTGTTGTTGATCTGGGTTCCTTAGTACTCCAAGTCAACCATCACACATTTAGGGGTGAAAATAGACTGTCTTTAAGATTTACAGACAGATTAGGGCTGTTGTTAAATCAATCTTTTTTCAATTACAGCAACTGGCCAAAATAAAGTAAATTATTCCAAGAAAGCACTGAGACTGTAATCCACGCCTTTGTAACCACTCGCTTGGATTACTGTAATGCACTGTATGTGGGTGTAATGTTTTCGTGATCCCAGTCCTGTGATAGTCTCGTCACTTCATGTGTCTCCCTTGTATATTGAGCCTGTTTCCCCGTCACTCCCTGCCCAGTGTTTCCGAGTCTCGTTAATTCCACCCGTGTCTGTGTAATCACGTCTGATGTGCTGCACCTGTTCCTCGTTGTACACCAATGGTCTGTCCTCATGTCTTGTCTACGTGTGTATTTAGCCCCAGTGTTTCCCCAGTCCTGTGTCGGTTATTGTTGATGCATGTCTCAATGTTGCGTTGCTCCCATGTGTCTACCTTTTGTTTCTTTTGTAATAAACCTTGTTTAGGTTTGCTACCTGTCTAGCGTTGGGGTCCTTACCTCCGTGCAGCGTGACAGTGGGAGTCAGTGGGTCCCTTGTTGCTCATCTCCAGATGCAAAACACAGCCGCATGTATTTTACCTGGAACACGTACATACAAGCACATTTCCCCCATCTTGGCCTCACTACATGCCCATACATTTTAGGATCCATTTTAAAATGATCTTGTTGAGGTTTAAAGGCCTAAATGGTTTAGGTCCACCATACATATCTGAGCTGCTACACTTTTATGCATCCACCCGTTCACTCAGGTCAGCTGACCAGCTGCTCCTGAGTGTGCCTAAAGCAAGGCGAAAGCTGAAAAGGGATCGTGCCTTTGCTGTGGCAGCTCCGAACCTGTGGAACGCTCTACCTCTGCCCAGCAGTAGTACAGTATTATTAATAGGAATAAATAATAATTATACATTAATTTAGCAAGAGCACTATTTGTAAGACCCGAGTATTCATAGTATAGTAGTACTGTAGTAATAATAATAAATATTTGTTATAATTATTTACTTAATGTGTATTTGTGGGAATTAGGTTGTTTAAAAGCATTACTCTAGAAGAGAAAGAAATGAAGAAACAGCATTTGCTTGTGACACTACATATTAATAATTTAATATAGATAGATTTAAACATCAGAACCCACCAAATATTAAATGAGGCACAGTCACACAACGTGCTGTATCGATTACAAGGAAAATCTGATGATAACACAATAGCATGCCATTTCTCATAAAGACTTGAAAAAGTCTTATTTTGGTGCATTATTAGATGTAGAATCCAATCCACAATATTAATATTTGGTGTGAGCTATTCCAAAACTAAGTGAAGTCTACTTAGAATTCCAGACAGGATAAACTTTTTGAATTATTTTCTTTAAATTGCGTTATAACCTAATCACTATCCTACAGCATTCCTTTTAAAAACATGATTTTTGTCTCCTGGAATGTAATAATTTACTTTGTAGTAAAATGGCTCTTAGCACTTATAGTTTTTCTGAATACTAAAAAACATACATATTGTCTTTAAAAGACAAGTTGAATTTGCACGTTTTCACTGGAAATACTGTAAATCTTGATAGTAAATAATGTGTAATAGATCACATATAAGCTCTTACGATGTACTTGTAAACATTAGTAATGTTTGAAAACTTTATTGTTAATACTGATTCTTTATAATTTGGCCGTGAAAGGTGGCCTATTACATATTTATTGTTGCTTTTCACAAAGCTACTCATAGTCTTGATATCATTACCACTAATCATTGACTATGTTTACATACACAAATTATTTAGTACATTCCCTTATCATAAAGAAGATATTGTCAAATGATCAAAAAACATCTATTCAGAATATGTTTGGTATACCAAATTTGGTTTAGTAGAATATGAGAATGTCCATGAAAATGTAGAAATGTATTCTAGGATGACATATCAAGACAATAGCTAAAAAATCATTAATAGCTGAATTCTAACTGCTTGAATTCAATATTTTCTCCTGCTTGAAGAGTTTAAAGTTTTTAATTAGTCTGTTACTATTTGTCAATAGTCTACAATATGCCACCATGTACAAACATTTTAGGGATATATTGTTAATCTGAAAAGATAATAAGCTAAAAGGAAAAATACAGTTCTACACCAAAACCTACGTTATAAAACAGTCACTGAAATGACAAAATACCTAGATTATAACAAAGCATGCAAAACCACAATTCTGCATGGAACATAATGCATTTGTTGTTCCATTTAAATGTAGAATTTATATAGGCCTACTGTACGTCATCCCTGTGTTCATATTTATTACAGAAACACTCCAGGGGCTCATAGCCAAACAGTAATTATATTAATGGTTTTATGGAATTTACTGATGATATGGGAGTTTATGCACAGTCTTCACACCACTAATGCTGAGTTCTTTTGAAAATGTTATGCAATGTTGCTTTTCCTGCACAAAGTTTCAGTGCCCAGAAAACTTGTCCGCCACTTGTTTGCACAAACAATGCAGAATAGCCCACACAGGATAATTGGTCGTGATTATCTTCCTAGTAACTGTATGGCTGGTGTGTTGGTAATGGTACCCACATCAGCCAACAGGACACCCAGGAAGTCTGAAGGCATCTGGTACAGGGCTATCCAGCTTGCACACAATTTTATATATTCCTTTTTTCCAGCAGGGGTCATTGTCTCTTCCTGTCCGAATGGCTGAATAAAACTCTCTCAGGGCCACTTCTGATACCTCGATAAACTTTTCTGGGACCTAGATACAGAGGAAGAGACATAATTTGATTGAACATTAATTTAAATAAAAAAATATAAAACTCCAGTAGCCAATATGATTAATATAATTACTGTTGCTGTTTAGCTCCGTTGCTATAGCTAATACCTGGAGTATGTTTGATTCCAAGTTGACCAAATAGCTTTATATCCATACATAAGTAATGGATGTGGATACAAATGTATTGCCTAAATTTAGCGCATTCCTACAAACAGCATTGTTGTAAGGCACTTTGACTACCAAAGAGCATACAAACAAGTGTACAATTGGCCTGGCAGCCAGTGTATTCCACTTGCAGTCTGTGTAAACACACTCACCTGATAGACGTTGCTTTTATTATAGTGCAGGTTAAGTATTCTGTAAAGTTCTGTATCGCGGCCCATGTGTAGCTGACTCTCTCTCCCCAAACAAGACGCAACATCCCTGAGAAACACAGACAGGTGGATAGACAGACACAATGGCGTAAAGTTGTGTTCAATTTGTGTTTGAAAAATTCTCAAATTGATTTACATTATAGACATCACATCCTAATTCTCAAACAGCCAAGAATCACAATGTGGATGATTCACTGATATTTCCAAAAAACTAATCACTGAATTGCCTGAACTGCAGACAATCTAATAAAGATGCATTTATATTTAGCAGACACTTTTAGCTAAAGTGTAGCTTAAGTGCAGAATTTCTCTATAGCTGAATAGATCGTATAACAGTCTTTGTAATAAACACATTATGTTACAATGACCTCACCGGTTATCAAGGCTAACCTAGTTCCTAAGCTTCATACTATTTCATATCAACCTGTTCATAATTTATAATAAATCTTTATAAAACAGAAAGGAGAGACATTTATTTAAATACAAAAATAGACAAACAGATGATCACAAATGAAAATGCAATTCTGGATAGGTACAGTATTTGAGTCTGGATTATACTTCATCTAATATGTCTGCTACACTAAGCACTACTGTATGATTATTATGGTTCAATTACATGTTTTATTTAATTACAATTGCATTTAGTTTATTTCACAACAAGGTTTTTAGCAAAATTATTAATATATTCACATTTTTGTAACAGTATGTTGGTTGTAATCTAAAATGATGAATTAATGGCCTATCCTTAATAGTAGACTGAGCTTGTCTGTACAAAATAATTGAAGGATTATGGCGAATGAGTTGAACAATAAACAATGCAAACCTAGACCAACCGGGTGAGAGCCTCACGAACAGCCTGCCTCGCAAAGCGCTCCATCTGGATGTAGAAGAACTCTCTGAAGTTGCTGAACCACTTAATGAGCTGTGAGGTCACACAGCGATTAAACTACAAAAGAGAGAATCTATTAAAATACATAATTTATTCTGCTTAATGCTAAAAATACTTTCATCAGGTACAACATTTAGAAGGTCTGCCGATCATTCTACATGTTTTGTACAAGATATCTTTAAAGCCATAACTGTATACAAATACAAACCTTGACATCAGGAAAGAAGGTTTTGAGTGTGTTAGAGCTGGGGTATCGTGCGTAGAAGAACATTAGCTTGGCTTTCTTTAGATGGCAGGGAGATAAACCCTCTTGGGTGTATAGGATTCGTTTAAGGAAATACTCTCACTAAGACGCACACAAAGGCATCTTTCCGTGTCATGCTTTCATTTATTAGAATAACACATTGTTGAATAACAATGTGTTATTCTCCAACGAGGTGCCTTTGTTTGAGTTGCACAAGAATGTAAGGCATTATATTTTTACTATATATTATTAATATTATCCAGCAAGCTGAGCTCTTTGATGTCTACTTTGTATTTCACAGTTGAATTGTTACTGTTATTCAATGAAGTTTATGTATAGGCCTGCCCAGTGCCGCCCACGCTGAATAATTGTCTGAAGATTCATCTGCACTATCAGTGTTCATATCTTAAGATCCAGTACTCCTACCTCCCAGTGCAGGCGGTGCAGTGAAATATATTTAATTTTAAAACCCAAATACAGATCAGATGTATATTAATTTCTTAACAACAATGCATATTAATTTCAGTTCATTTCATTTAAAGTCAGAGTAACAGCAGTAGTCTCTGTAAGTATATTATTTTCATAATAACACATCTTACAATATTATAATTCTACACCAAAAATAATGAAAGCTAATAGTGTCAGCATCAAAAGCACTTTAACGTAACGTGGCGTAATACAAGGACACTATTTATTCCTTATAAATTAATAAAAATTTGACATTTCTCATTACACTATAGAGAAACTTCACAACCAAATACAATTATATTTTCAGATTAACATTAAAATGTATATTCTGAGTACCATAGGCTATAATGACAAGATTACTAAACTATGCACCTCTATTCTATCCTATATTTGACTTAGACCTCTTCAGACTGGCCATGAAAGGATATTCCCCCCGGTGGCAGGTACAGCTCTCCTCCGTCCAGCCCCCCGTCTCCTCTCAGGCCTCTGTCCCTCTCCCTGTCAGCGCCGCAGGGGTGGGGGCCCAAGGAGTGCTCCAAGTGGCCCAGGAGCGGGAGGGGGAGGAAGGGGGCGGCGTGCGAGGAGAGATGGGGCTGGAGCTCCAAGAACGGGTGGGAGTGAGGGGGTTCCTGTAGGGAACGGGCGAAAAGCTGCTGCATGGAGTAGTGCAGGATGGGGAGAGGGAGCGAGGTGGGCAGGGGGTGAGGAGGAGGAGGAGGAGGAGGGAAGGAGGAGGAGAGGGCTTTGGACTGTGTGGGAGGGGTCAGGAGGGGGGGTCGGGGGAGCGAGGCATGCCGGAGGACAAGGCCGTGGTGGGAGTGAGCGAGCCGCGGCTGCAGGAGCGCGGCACCCTTCCGCTCACCGTCGCCGTTGTCGTCGTGCGGCTGTGGGATCGCCGCGGCGACCTGCTTCGCCGGCTGTCCTTCACCGCGCGGTTCTCCGGGAGGCGCGGGGCTCCCATTGGCCGCCTCCAGGCGCTGCCTCTCTCGGGGGTCGATGTCTTTCTGTGGCCCCCCTCCCCTGCCAGCCTCTTCCCCGCCCTCGGCCGCGTGGGCGTACAGGCGGAGGACGCGGTCGATGACCCGGGCCACCGTGCTGCCCAACTCCAGCTTCAGGGCCCGGGCAAACCCCTCCCCCCCCTCCTCGCCAGAGTCCAAGCTCTCGTCCCACTCCCCGCCCTCCTCCTCACACGCGTCGCCTTCCCGCCTCTTGGCCGCCCTCTGGGGGCTGTGGAGGGGAGGGGCGGGCAGGAAGCAGAGAGACTCCTCCTCCGTAGCCCCCCTGCCTCGCTTCTCCTTCCCCTGCCCGGGCTTCCTCTCCTCCTCCACCATGCGCTGTTCCCCAAACACCCTCCACACCTTCTCCTGCAAGGCCTGCAGCCTCTCCCTGGCCTCCTCCAGCTGCTCCTTGAGCTCCTCTCTCTCCTTTCTCCTCCACTCCTTCCCTCCGCCCCGCTGCCCTTTCATACTCTTGACCCGGCAGATGTCGTCGCTCCACTCGGCCACCAGGGCGGCAGCGCTGCGTTTCTTGGTCCCAAACACGCCCTCCTCCGCTGAGCGTCCTCCTGCCTCACTCTCCTCTGTTCCTCCTTTGGCCTGTCCATCACCCTCCTCTTCATCACGCTCAGTGCTAAAGGGGTGGAAGCCCAGGTTGGGGTTATGCGCGGTCAAGCGTAATTGCCCTCTGCCCCGCCTGGGGGCGCCAGCGGGATGAAAGAGGTGATGTATGAGGGGGTATCCTGCAGAGGATGCTGAACTAATGGGTGGCCACCCCCCATCAGACCGAGGGTTTCCGGGGAGCGCAGCGGTACGTTGATGGGGATGGAATACAATATTCTGAGGGTAGTCAGAAGCGTCGTCATACAGCTCTTCAAGAGACTCCATGGCTAAAGGACAGAGTGAACGATTATTACTATAGCGCTGTTTTTGCCAGACTGCATAATTTAAACCTGTCAACTCAAAGTTCAAATAAGCATGACCCTATACGAGTTGCAAGGCGTTTCTGTGGAAACACACTTAAAAGTTCACAAACATTTCCACATTTTCTGATAATTTTTTCAAAGGTTATGTTAAAACAAATCGTTTTGGGGTATTATTGTTCAAAGGTTTGTTTAAATGACTGGAAAATAGGTACTCTCCAGGCTGACGACCTGCCTTCCTTTCCTTCCTTCCTCTGGTTCAACTCATCTCTCAGAGCACTTTCCTGCCTTCATTTATCTCACTGTTATCATTTCAGACAGCCTGTTAAGCACTGTTTGATCATAGTGTTAAGCGTCTCTCTCTCTCACTCTCTCTCTCTCTCTCTCTCTCTCACACACACACACACACACTGGGAAAAGGCTGTGCTGAGAGGATTACACTGGTCAGTGGTGCTTGGGGAATTAAAGGGAATCAGAGCAATATGTGTTTTGTGTGTGTGTGTGTGTGTGTGTGTGTGTGTGTGTGTGTGTGAGAGAGAGAGAGAGGGGGGAGAATAGAAAGCGACAGAGCGAACAGAGGTACTACTTAGCATTGATGACACCCCTAATCCATTTGTGGAGGATAAACCACCAAGATTAATGAATGGATGGATGCATGGAATTAAGGATAGAAAGATAAAGTGATAGGATGATGACAGGATGCCCAAAAGAAAACAGTGTACACAGTGAGACAGTTTGTTTTCATCATTAATGTTTGTGTGGCGGTTCAGTGTATCACAGTGACCATCCACACCAACATTGTTAGACCATGTGAGATAAGTGGTTCTTCTTGGTCCAGCTTATTACCAAGTAATAACCTTGTTGGCGGGTTGGACAGATCTCATTTACACAGATAACCAACAGACTGCTGCACAGGTCTCTCTCCAGCAACATGAAGAGCCCCTATTAATAACTCAATATCAATTATTCAAATGCCCTCTCTTTGCCATAATACAACCCAGATGGCAAGCCAGCCAATGCGCTTATCAGGGACAGATTAGCCTTACAAATCCAGAGGAAAGCTGTTGGTCAAAATATTAAAATTGAGCAACGAAAGTTTTTACTAGATTAGATTTAACAATGTATTAGCCTGCTGCACAGCATGACACTTAAATAAAAGTGTTGAAAACTAAAATGATAAATCAGACATTGAATGGCCACATTTATTATCAGTGCATTCATTTTATAGTGGACAATAATACACAATATTGTTCAAAGTAAGTACAATTCAATAAAGCAATATGACATATTCTATTTTACAATAATATAGTCTACATCGTATTTTATTATTTAATGTTTGGCTGTGGGGCTTCCGTTGGCAGCAACATCTGTCGTGCACACGCGCGGCCATTAATTGGCATCCATGGACTTAATGGCGCAGTAAAAAAAAAAGCATCCACTCAAGCAAACACACAAAAAACAGGTATAACCTATAAAGTGCACAGCCCAAAATGTTTATTAAAATAAAACTCACTGCAAGCTCTGTTGGTGTCCTTTCTCTGGCCTACTTTATTGTGGTATCTGTCTCGTTCCAACACGTATCTCTGCCAACTCTCTAGGACGGCACCGGACAGGTCGAGAGCATGGGTGCGCAGTGGAAACCCCACGCTGAAACGCGGGCTTACACCTATTCCCCCGATTACACTCTAACACGTTGAAGTGTGTTGACGAAATGTAAATAAAATGTTTTATATCGCTCTATCGACTCTCCGGTGTCTTTAATCTATGTCGCGCTGCCATTGTCCTCACGCGCTAATGTTGGCGTGTGCAGTGGCGCGCGGTGGGCGCTCGAGGATAGAGCTGGGGCGGGCTAGAGAGATGTCCACTTCACGGTTCAGTCCCTCCCAGCATGGCATGACACCAACGCTTTGAAATTACGCTGTTTGGTGGACTTTTAGTGGTAATAAGGTAGGCTAAGGCAGAAACTATTTAACTTACTAGGGAAACAAACATCAAAACTGTGTTTCTTATAGCCTACTACATTTGTGGCCAGCCTCAGTATAAAAACAACATAAAGAGAGAGAGAGAGAGTGTGTGTGGTGGGGGGTGGGGGGGAGGGGGGGTGTTTGTGTGTGTGTGTGTGTGTGTGCGTGTGTGTGGACGTGAGTAGATGTAATATCAGATTTAAATCCACCACATATTTCCATACCTGTACAAGCATACTTGGGATATCTCTTTAATGGTGGTCATTTGCTTTCACATCCATTGAATGCATTCCTATTTTGTCTTTTTCCAACCTCTTGTTCTTCATTCTGATGAGAAATTCTGCTGTTAGGTACTGACTGAAAAGGTCGCAGTTGTTATGGAAACAAGGTCTGTAACAAAAGAGGGGCACATGGTGTGTGGGGAGGTTGTTGTAATAGAGAGAGAGGAAGAGAGAGAAATATAAACAAAGCGAGAGGTCTGAATAAACAAAAAACAAGCTAAGAGGAAAGAGGAGGAAAGAGGAAGGAGAGAAAGAGAGGTCATGAAATGACAGCTACATCCATCTGCAATAATACATGACAATGAAGGTGTGTGAGGGGGTGTGTGAGAGAGAGAGAGAGAGAGAGAGAGAGAGAGAGAGAGAGAGAGAGAGAGAGAGAGTTATTACATGGACCTGCAACATAACATAGCTAAAGGGCATAAATTATCTACCTTACCAACTACAGATGTTTAATTCACAGACAAACACAGTTTGATTCCATCTGTAACTCTAATATTCCACTGTATAACATTGGACTATGGCCAGGCAATGGATTTTTTTAGTTTTCCATGTCAGTCCTGGTGACTAGTGAAATGTGTGTAAGGGAACATAGACTGTTCATTTCATAGCACAATGTTCTGGTCATGTTGAGACATGTTATATGTGTTTAATGTTTTTGTAACCATATTTCATTGTTTATTTTTGCAAGACAATGTTTAAGACTAGGACACTGGCTCAAACAGGCAGTGATTGGAGCCTGTGGATTTCAAGTTGAACATATTGTGTTCCCTTCTGTAACTACTGAACAAGATATTAACAAGATATTCAATTCACTTTTATTTATCCTGTCATTTATCAAAATAATATGCTTGTCTGTGTTGTGATCAACTCTATTCTCATTTAGACAATGTGCCAGTGTGTCAATGGTAACTGTTCTGAATTTGAATCAAAACTCTTTTTCAAGCTCAAATAACTGACTTAAATAAATGACTTAATTATTTTGATAATTGATTGACTGCCAATTACCAATAATTAAATAACTTTATGATTTGTACACTTTTCTAGCTGCTCATTAATATTTTTCTTACCGGCATCATAAATATTTGTATTTGACCAATCGTAATGTTTGGACTTCCAGTGCAGAAACTTAAAACCATTTCAACAGGATAAAAACTTTGGCCATGGGTTCATGGCCAGTGTCAAGTAAATGTTTCCTCAATTCCTATATTTCTTTCAGGGTTTTTCTTGAGTTGAAAGGTTAACAATAGTTATATGAGATCTAAATTAACGAATGGACATCTTGGAATGCATGGAGAACATATGGAAAAGTTGCGTCTCTTAATCCTTTTAGTCAGCGTTGAATATTATTAGTATTAATTTTAAAATATTTATGTTATTGGTTATTGGTTAGGTCAGATTATAATGTTGGGTATGGGTCAGACATTTTAAAAACCATAATAAATGAAACAAATAACAGCAATTGAAGAGGAGAGAGGGTAAAACATATATATTAAAAGAAAAAAACAGCTGATGTCATTTTCATGCCACCTTCCTCTTAATCCACATCGAGTGAGGACATGGAAAGATAATGGTGTGAATGGAAGACAGGAAAAATGGAGGGATGTGATTAGAAGGATAAGCAGAGCTCATCCCTCCATTGTTGGAGTTGTGGAAAAACTGACCCTCCCTATTCCTCTATTCCTCCCCCACCTCCCGTTTTTCATCTCTTTTCCCCGGCTTTGTTTTAGCCTGAAGAGGATGGATAATGGAACAAGAGAGAGAGAGAGAGAGAGAGAGAGAGAGAGAGAGAGAGAGATCATTGCTCCATCCCTCTTTATGCATGTCCCTTTTCACTCCCTCACTATCCTTTCAACTGTGTGCCTCTCTCATCTGCCTCTCCTTCTCTTTCTCTCCCGGTTCCTCTCTGTCCATCCCTAAGCCACCGCACCTGGGAATGGGAAATGGGGTGGGTTTGGGGGTGTATAAGGGGGGAGGGGGGGGGGGGGGCTGGTTGAGGACAAAGAGATTGATGGAGAGATAAAACCATACGGATTTAAAGCCGCTAAACATTAGCATGCTGAGAGTGTTAGGG
>JAODOY010058399.1:0-17643 GCA_025399855.1 Forbesichthys papilliferus
ACATATATATATATATATATATATATATATATATATGTACAATGTATATATGTGTGTATGTATGTATATGTATGTGTGTGTTGACGAGTATTGTGTTTATACCTGATGCCATTGTTATTGTGCTGCTAATGTGTGCTATGTAATCATGCCCTTAAAAATACATGTACATTTGTTTAACAGGTACATTACAAATCCACTTTAAATTCCTAGCAGCTGGAATGAAGACGTATGTCATACCTCCAGACTACAGTAGTAAATACACTTTGTTTCCCCTCCACATTATTGCATTTCATTTGTCAGACACCTGGCAATCTTTTACATTTTAATTATATAAATTGGGTGATCCAAACAACTTGTTTTTTTACATTCAAAGATGTGGTGCTGCCGGAGAAGCCCAAACTCAAGTTCCTTAACAAGATGCCCAACTTTAAGAAGGCCAAGAAAGAGATGAAGAGATTGCGGGACATTCAGGGCCCAGCCAAAGCAGCAAATACCTTTACTATAGGACAATATGCTGTTGTGGTAAGTATATGTTTACTGAATTGGCCAACATGGATAATATGTTATTTTTCCAAATTATGTGAAGCAGCTGGTTTAGCTATATGAAATAGCTAAAGCTAAACCACTTATCCAAGCACAATAAGAAAATCCATGGCTTTAGGATGATCAGCCTAATTCTAGTTTGATTACTTCCATTTACTGGCATGTGATGTTTACACATAACATATTGCAGGACAGTTCTGGTTTATCTATACTTGGAATATCTCTACTTTATCAAGCTTTATCTAAACTATTTATATATAGGGAATTCATACATGGCCTTTGTTGTCCTTGGTTTCTGTTCTGTAGGCATTGGGAGGCGGTTACCTGCATTGGGGTCATATAGAGATGATGCGTTTGACCATTAATCGCAAAATGGATGCCAAAACCACATTTGCCGTATGGCGCATCAATGGCCCTTATAAACCCATCACCCGTAAAGGCCTGGGTCAGAGAATGGGTGGTGGCAAAGGAGCAATTGATCACTATGTGACTCCTGTCCGCTATGGCCGTTTAATTGTGGAAGTGGGAGGAAAGGTGGAGCTTGCAGAGGTGGGGCCCATCTTAATTGAAGTAGCAAAGAAGCTACCCTTCCCTGCAAAGGTAAACATGCTTCCTTGTTTTGTGGACACATTCATACTAGCGTTTTAGAGATTTTTGTAGGTTCTTTGCCATTACCCTAGGGTTTTGTTTCACCTCTATCAGCATCACAACACCTACAGTATGTTTTATCTGTGTTTTCATACCTTTGTATGTATTTACACTCTTATTTCCTCTACATTGTTTAAGCACTAACATGTGCAACATTTCCCTTTTTAGGTGATGAGCAGAGAGGACCTTGAAGCCATGCACAGGCAGCAGGAAGAGATGGAACAAAACAACCAGAATCCCTGGACTTTCAAGCAGATTGCTCAGGGCAACATGTTGGGTATAAGGAGGGTGCTCAGTCCCTTTGACGTGTACACCCATGGACGTTTTACAGGAAAGTTTCACAACCCTGGAAGGGTGTGAGTTGAGACCTCAGGGTGTAAATATAAACTCACTATTGTATACCAGTGCTATTTACATGAATATCTTGTGGAAAAATATTAGTTATAATGTAAGCTGCATTGATTTGAATATAAATTGTTCCTGTTGAAAACAGAAAAATAGCATTGCATTTAATTATTACTCTAGGAAGAATGGAAACTGAAACAGTGTAACATTGTTTCAGGTACGTTTTCTCTCATCTGGTGGTCAGAGGTGTAACCTAATTAGCAGAAACATCTATATAAACATTGTCATATATTAAAAAGGCAAATGCACACAATGCAGCAACTAAAACCCTTGCAATTATGCCAGTGACGTGGCGTTCATATTTTGATGTCTATTTATGAATTTTACTATAATTTAGAGTTAAAATATAACAACTTGAAAGCATTCTTTATTTGTATTTGGTTTAATACATGGGAGGAATATTTAGCCTATAATTTTACAGATTTACAATACCTGTAAAACAGCCAGACTCCTGTTAAGTTTTCCTCACTGCAAGTTTAAGTCGGACTTGGTCTTTGAGTTACGTGGTTTTTGGTTGTGCATGTCAATCATAACACCTTGCATGTCAAGTAGGCGGGTACTGACGCAGTTAGTCAGCGCTGTGTCCCAGGCTTTCCGTAAGGAAAGGTTGGCTCTGCGAGACTAGTTATTTCATAACAGCCTTTTTAGGCATTTAGCATTTAGTAGGCTAATAACTTTAATTGGAGAAGAATAAATAGGCCACCGAACTGATTCGAGCACACTCCCTCGTGGTGTTACGGCGAGGGAATGCAAATTGGGGGACCATCTACATAAAATCCAGTTTCTGGCCCTCGCAAACAATCGTAAACAGAGAAATTAGGAAATGCAGTTTAACGGCGTAAATCTACAATTCAATACTACATTGTTAAGTGTTTACACATGTTTAAAGGAATGGATATAACATATTTCCAAGTAAATCTGTATTTGCTTTACACTGTCTTACATTTTAACAAACCTGATGCATGGGTATCTTTTTTAAATATGAAATATTTGTAATTTACTCATCTATCCAACCCATATTTGTCACTGACCCAGACCACACAACAGGGTTTTCAACAATGAATGCACTACCCTTTAGTTTCAACACGTTTTGCCACATGTCAGGTCTGACTGCCTGAATGTAGCCCTTTTGTATCTATGACTGTGTTCAAAGTGTGCATGCACTGGTGTGATTGTCAGGCGGGCATGGTAGATTTGCTGAAATCTTCGGGAGAGGTGAAAAATCTAGAGTGATTTGGTGAGAATTTGGCTCGCAAAATTGAATTTGTCTAATTGGAAGAAAGGTTTACAGATATTTGTACTCACTGAGAAATTGCATTACACATTGCAAGCATGTGAACAAAAACGTGTTTATTGTAAATGGCAAACAAAAAACAAAGCAACATAAGTTAAAATATTTGAGTTCTCAAGCTTACATTTCCACTGGAAATAATAACTCACAATTCTATGAATCTTACTCATCTGAACTCTGTAGTGAAATATGTGGATTTGTCAATCCCCTTGTTTAATCTGATATGATCAATCAGCATGCGAAGTCCATATTAAATTCCATGGTAAAGTAGATCATATTTAGGAATATTATCGGGGTCTATTGGGCTCTTGACAATCATCTTTCCCCTCATGGCTCCCCTGTAGATCACCTCTATAAGATCCACGAAGTCCTGCTTGGTCTTAAAGCTGCCTACAAACTTGGTATGATCGGGAGAGCTGAAAGTGTATACAATAAAATGCATAGATGTCAGATGGTCACTAGCGTGAAGACAATAAGTGAAAACTATTTTTAAATGGTGATTAGAGTACACAAAAGGCACCTGAAGCCACTGTTCAATAACTAAATTGCATTGCATTATGGTGCACAGTGCATTTGTTATTGTCTGATATTTGTTAAATTACAAACTTTCATAATACAAAATTATTGTTAATTTTGTTTTATGAAAATGACGTGGTTAAAATATTTTACTCACCCATAATCCACTTTCATGTGTTGTCCATTGAAAAAGAACACAGTGGAGGGAATGTAGCTGATATCGAAATACCTGTAGGAGGTAAATATAGTTATAGATGCTACCAAGAAATACTATATATATATTTCGACTGAAACGATTTTAGCAGTACCGTACCGGTAGATGGTGCCAACTTCCCCAGAATGTTACTTCACGACTCACGAGTGTAATGTAGACTCATTTACGGT
Source organism: Forbesichthys papilliferus (assembly GCA_025399855.1). Lineage (NCBI taxonomy): Eukaryota > Metazoa > Chordata > Actinopteri > Percopsiformes > Amblyopsidae > Forbesichthys > Forbesichthys papilliferus. The sequence goes on from JAODOY010058399.1 coordinate 3,788, forward strand.
ACGGTAGCAATGCTAGACTTTATAAATGTAGCAGGTCACGGTACATACCTGGTGTAGATGGGGACTTTATCCACATCAACAATGTATATAGATGCCATGTTGCTCAAGTTATGCGCGGTTTTAGCTAACTGCATAAGAACGAAAAATACAAAAACATAAATGTACGGTACGATACTGTTACCGTAATGTCTTTTAAATCAATAGGAACAAACAGACTTACAATCTCATCAAGGTAGAGGCAACCCGAATCTTCATCTCTTCCAAACCTTAAAACTAAGACTTTTTCTTTTACGCCCTTGATTACATCGTCTATATCTTTTTTGGTGGATACTTTAGGTAAAAACAGGCTCATTTCTATTGCGCATGTAAACAACCCAAAACGATAGTTGCAGATAGGAGGAAATTACGTATGTGATACGGTGCAAATACTTAAACTGCACGCCTGGAAACAATTCCCCAAATTACTAAATATAATACACGATACTACTATACATTATGGAACATGCCTACGCCATTATAAAATGCACAGTAAATAGATTATACATGGCTTGAAGTAGTCACGTGTGTTTATTAAATACGTACGATACACTATATTTGGGAAATGACAGGAACCTTTGCATGGTATTTGTAATTCACTACGACATATTAAAGTCTCGGAATGTTTAATAACGTGACCTTACCACATGCCGTCTACAACATTTAACAATATTTGTCCATTACCTTATCCGTACGTGGATGTTTAATATGCGTATATGTTAAATGGTAAATCCGTATACTCATCTGGTTTTGTTTGAATTCCCTAACCTACATGTTTGGCGGACATCTGTACAGTTACTTAGTACGGTACTGTAAGTTTAAACATTCAGTCAACCTCCGATATTTGCAATGATACGTTTATTTTCTACACACGTTTTCTGCGAACTGCGAAACCAAGGCCTTTTTGTGGCATCAGCTGCTGCCAAGAGAAAAGAAATCCGACTGCTCTCCCCTATAACCACCAGCGTCTTTTCTTTTTGCCAAGTAGCGATTCACCGGCATTTTTCTTCTGAGTGTTCAAAAGAAGACTCTCCTCATCCCAAATTAGAGCATCCTGACGTAAGTGAAAATATAAATTTGGACAAATGGAAATCTGTAATGAGATCACAAGCAACAGCAGACAAAAGACAAGATAATGGAGATGATGAAAAGGCAGCCACTCTCAATGAACCAGGAGATGATGGAGAATGTTACACAGTGGAGGCTACAAGGGATCTGGTTGTGATGTGGCGACAAGCTGGGAGGTTGGTACCTGAAGAAATCACTGATGAGGAAGTCGAGATGCTTGCCAAGCTCACCACCAAATCCTCAAAGAAAAAATATCTGAAATACCTGGCAATCCGGGAGGGGCACAAGAAAGCCCGAAAAGAGAAGCAGCAAAAGAAGAAAGCCACGAGAGAAGCTTTGTGGGAGCAGAACCCACGGTCGGGTATCTTAGAGGATGGTGAAGCTGAGGAGCACAAATCCAAAAACACTTTTCTCCTGCAGTTCTGGGACCGCTCACTGGACAAGTTACTAGCCTGGAGAAGTGCACAGTCTATGATATTTGGCCAGCCACTTGTCTTTGACTTCAGCTATGAGCAAGACATGACTCGGCGTGAGATGGAGAACACAGCATCCCAGTTAATGGAGGTGGAAGGGTGGAACCGGCGTGCATCTGAACCCTTCCACCTTCACTTCTGTAACATGCAGCCAGATGGGGCCTACATGCATGAGTTGGTTAAACGCTATGGTGGCGAGACATGGGATCGGCTGCTCATCACATCAACCAGTCAGCACCACGTCGACAAGTTTCCCAGTGAACAGCTCGTTTACCTCACAGCAGACTCCCGTAATGTTCTTCACACCTTTGACCACTCCAAAGTCTATGTCATTGGAGCTCTAGTGGACCGCTGTATACATTCAGGCCTATCCTTAGCCAATGCCAAGCGCCTGAAGATAGCCACGGCACGTCTACCACTAGATGAGTACCTCCACTGGGATACTGGTGCGAAGAACCTGACCCTAGACCAGATGATTCGCATTTTACTGACGTTAAAGGACACGGGGAATTGGGAAGAAGCGCTGCAGTTCGTGCCGCAGAGGAAGCACGACGGCTTCAATCGAACAAAGTCAAACCAGGGGGTTAATAACAGCGCTAGGCCTGACAGAGTAACACATGGCCAGAGAGAGACTGGTGAACCATATTTCAAAACTGCAGAACAAGCGGAAGGAGGAGCTCTCAGAAGGAAAGATAGGACATTTTCCAACTTCTACAAAGAGGTTACAGATGTCAGAGGGCAGAACAAGGATAGGATGTCAAGACTGGTTCATGACAGAAAAAACGCTGGTGTTACAAGGCTACAGAGGTCATTTAAAAGCAAGATTGAAGAAAAAGCTACCAGGAGCAAGAACACCTGGTGGAAGAATGAATGAAATAAACCATTGCTCCTGTGGAAATGTGTAATGTCACTGAGGGGAAACATTAAATAATTGTATTATTAATTCCCTTTAATAGTTTTATTTTGGTTTTATTTGAAGTTCAAACAATTCATTTCGTCATGTTTGAGGTAACATTTTAAAATATCTGAACATAACACATCAAAAATAAATAAGCATAACTAAAGCCTGCTGATAAAATGTACACTTAATGCAAACGTATCATGATTTATAGTTTGTGGTACTGTTGGTATCACATAGCTGCTCATATGGGGGATATTTGACCAGTTAGAAATTGTATACAATGATTTAACAGTGCAGAGAACAAGTTTAATCAACATTTTCCCAATTTGGGTCACTGCCAAATACCTTACCAGTTATTGTTAAATGTTGATTTTTTTTCTGTAATAGCCTAATCTCAAAGCAATTTAAACACTGACTACTACTACTAGTGATAATACTGATGGTAAGTGCACCACAATAGTAAAAGTCTTAATGAAAGTCATGTGCTAGGACAGTCGTATCTCATTTGGGCATTTCTTTTCAAAAAGGTCTTAAAAGAGTAAATACTAAAACAAAACTACCTAATAAAACAACAAATACTGTGTTGGCATAGTTAGCAGACCTATCACACAGTCATGATCCCCAATGTTCACTTAAATGATTTGTTGACAGCCTTGAAACAAGGTTATATGACCTCTGACCTCTAGAGCACCAAGATCTCCCCAGTACAGCGCTCACAACAGTTGAATGTAATGTTCTCGTAACGAGTGTATGGGTGAAACCTGCCAATACTTTTCTTATTGGTCAATAAATTGGAAGTTGAAGAGTCATCGAGCGGAGGCTCAGCCTCTATTTCTGAATGGGAAATGGGATCCAAAATCTTGAGCACCTAAAAGATAAAATGGAGAAACTTGAGGGAAAATATGGACCTCTAGGTTTCTGACGAATATTTAGTAGAAAGTAGAAATTACAACTGAATATGTACATGCAGGAGGTGAAAAGGCAGCTCAACATACCTTCTCAGCCATCTTCTCAGCTGGTGTGTTACACAGCTGCTCAGCTTGTGTGTTCTTGTTTTTTTTCACTTCGGTGCCAACATTGCCAAGTAGGTGGGAGTTTATGGCATCTGCCAGCTTTTGATTGGTTGCAGCTAGCTCTCCAGTGCTGAGAGGCTGGGCACTGGGGTAGTAGGTCTGCTGCCTGCCCCACTGGAGAGATACCAGGAGCTGCTCGAGAGATCTGAAGAAAGAATGTGAACATGTGAATTGATCCACTCGTTAAAATAAATGGTACCAGCACAATGAAGACCACAATAGGTATTAAGTGTAGTCAGCTATTTCAAGCTAAATGTAAGCAAATACACTTGTCAAATTCAACAGATATCACCTCGCATTTAGCTAACTTACCGTTCTCTGTGTGTGTTGAAAAAACAATGATACTTCTACACAGTACAATAGTAACATAAACCAAGTGGCGAACACCGCTCACATCAACAAAGCCGTAGTACTACACTTTGCTTCACAGTGCATTTCTATGTGTGAGGCGGCGCCGCGGAGCACCGCAGAGCAATACGGTTTTGATTTGAGCTCGAATTTAGCAAATGTTGTTGAGAATTACTAACACTGCCTTTAGGTTTTCTTTGCTCCATGTGTTGGATAGGATGCAACTTATATGGCAGCGTTTACCTGTGTGTGAGCAACATGTCTCTAGAGAACTCCTCTCTCTCTGACAGCAAGTCCTGAATGGCTCCTTGCGCTTCTCTTGTCTGGCGTTGCAGAGTTGCTCTGGCATTCGTCAGCTCCTCTGCCATCACCCTGCACAGACAATGTTCGTATGCACTCAACTGTTTGTTTTTCAGAACACGCGTATGCCATTCCATTGTGTGCATCCGCCAGAGAGACTAGAATACAGACATGGTTCAACGGACAGCACGGTGAGGACTTTTCACCCTTAATGCAGACCAGAACAACCCAGCATTCCATGCAAGTCAATGGGGAGGTCCACAGTTTTCACCTTATTAGCCATTATAGTGTATATATCTCTGGGGGCATTCATATTTACACGAGTTTACTACAATAATTCCCAAGTACCTACAATCAATCTGAGGCCACCACAATATTTATGCAGCAAACTGTTTTGAATATACTTTGTTTCAGGCCATGCATTGTAGATTTAGTTGTCTGGGTGCTGCTTGAATCAGCCTCCACAGCAAAATGCTGTTGGTGATGACACACCCACTTAAGCGACTGGAAGCATTCTATTTTTGCTCCCATCTTCTTATTCATTGTCTTTGTATACTGAATGTACAAATGTATTCAGCTTCATTCGCTCATCTCTCTGATGCATACCTGCTGGCGAGAAACTTGCTCCTCCAGACGTCACACTGGATGCTCATGCGTTCTAACTGTTCAGAGGTGTGTGACAAACTCCTGCCCAGGGCATCGTTCTCCAGAATAAGCTGGTTCTTCTCCCGTGCCATGCGCTCAAATTGGTACTCCAAGTCATCACCCACTGATGCCACTAGAAGCTTTTTCAGCTCGCGGTTTACCTGGAAGAGAATGGTCCGATGTTCGTTTTAGGAGGTGGACAATATTTGTCCCAAACTGATTGCGTATTTGCAGTGGCCAACCGCAGATGAAAAACATCACAAATGGGAAAGTGTATGAAATAAATAGCTAACTGCAACAAAACAAGGAATACATTTAAATGTGTATCTTATGGTACTTTGATCAACTCTGCTGCTGCTCACTGAACTAAAAGGAAACACAAGTGTACCTGAATAAAGTACTTATGGCATATTAGCAGGAGGTTTTATCAAAAGCTACTTAACAATTTGTATGTCTGTCAGTAGCTGGTTACACACATTACCGTAAATAAATAACTTTCTGTTTGAATACTGACAGTAGCAAGCCATCAGAGTAAGCTTTATTATACATTTTACAACCTACACCTCCTAATTAACATACCATTCAATCTTCTAAATAATTGCAAACAGCCTAAATAGCAAAAGTGCGTCGCCCTCTAACAGCTGATCCTAACACATTGAGCATGAAAGAATAATGATAATAAAGAATGATCACTTGTCTTCAGTTTGAGTTTATGAGGTAATGCGGACAGTAGAGGTAGACGTGTGTTCTCCTACCTCTGTCTGTACGTGGATCTGATTGGAAAGGCCTTCCTTATCCTGCAGTAACCTGCGCTCAGAGTTCTGCAGTTTCTCCATTGCTCCTCTCCAGTCCTCCACTGGAGGGTGGGACAGAGAACATTGTTCCTCTGCATGCTGCCCAGGCTCCCATTTGCCCTCAATGGGCGCCAGGCGGCCAGTTCGGGTAATTGCAGCACGTGGAACCACAATCCTTATGGCCTCCAACTCCGTGCATGCCTCTCTGTTCACCTTCCCAAGATGGAGCACCCCTGGAGACTGAGTGGCTGTAGATCTGGGGCTGTGTTTAGGGCTGGACACCTTCAAGAGGGGAACTGCAGGGGCCGACGTATCTGTGATGATCTCCAGAGTGACTCGCGGCTTGTCAGTTTCCATGCCATCACCAGGGCCCCTGACAGGCGCATGGGCAGAGGCTGGAGAAATCAAACACGGTTTAGTCTCAAGCTGAAATGTGACCCTATGTTTGGTCTCCATGTCAGTGTCAATTAGATTCATTATCCTCATGAAATGAAAAGGACAAAATACAAATAAAACTAGTAGAAATGACAAATAAATGTTCATCATTGGGACTTTTACTGAAAATTATTGCATACTCATTTATTAATTGACAAATTACAACTGAAATGCCAAATAATGTCCCATTTGCAACTTGATCAATATGTAAGCTTTGCGATGGTATAAGGTGAAGAGTTGTACAAAACTGGATAATCAGGTTCCAAAAGATGTGCACATATTGATGTTGGATAACTATGACAACTATAATAACTTATAGTAACTATAAATTAAAAGTTAAGCCTCAACCGTTTTCTTAAAACTAATTTTCTGATTTATTACCAGAACTGCTTGCTGTGGCTGGTTTAACAGCAAAAAGGAATGTAAATAGTCACTAAAAAGTAAATTATAAATTCAACTATGGAGTCACTTACCTCTTACAGCTACAATTGCTGCCATTGTAGAAGATACTTTATGATTCTAAAACTGGTGTTTACTGTAAAATAATCAGTTGCCAGCTGACTACTCCACCTACGACGATAAAGGAAACTACCATACGTTAATTAAAACATTAATTTAGAGTGACAGTTTACCATAAAACTTTAACTTCTACTAGTACAGTCCAATCAATAAATATTGTATATACCGTACCGGTATGGAAATCAATTATGCGACTTTAGTCGATTTACACAATCTGTAAACAACTTTAAACAAGCATAATATGAATGATATATATATATACACACTATAAATAAATAGTAGCCTAATAATGTGTTTGTTACTGTACTGTACGGTACGGTACGGTACAGCTGGTTCTAAGTAGAAAAACACGTATCCATACGAACCATAAGGTACCGCAGCGACAGTGTGAATTCCGCTGGAAACGTAGAATAAACTGAAACATAACGTTTGGAAATATCCCATCACATAGTATATCCTTTTCTCTCTCTAATTGAACTACGAATATTCTTAGTTAATCCATATAAACTATTCATTTAGCGATCCTGTGTCGACCGGTTTGTTTATCTTTCTTTGTTTTTTTCCACCGGATCTGCAAACTTCTTCTTCTTCTCCTTCTTGTAAATGAGACGGTTGTTAACCTTTATATTTTTTAACTACGCCACCTACTGGGATGGTGTCTGTATACACCACACGAGGTTAGTTTGCTTCAAACGTGTTGGTTTCAACCATATAGGTTTTAACACAAACAGAAAATGTATAGTCTTGCAAATCTAGCATTTCTCAGTAATTTAATGTAATATTTGTAGCATACAGTTGTCAATTGTTGGACGGCCTGTCCAACAATTGACAACTGTATGCTACATACATTATATACAAATATAACATTATATTCACTATGCCAATCGAAACAAAATATGTTACATAAGAGCAAAAAGGGAAGAGAGAAAATAAAGGCGTGTTAAATATCTTTTTATTCTTTTATTTCGTTGTTGTTAAATAAAAACAACGGATATACAAGAATGAAATGAAACATAAAGAAAAAACATACACATGATCAGCTGTCAATGACAAAGGCTCACTGTGGAGGGCAGCATTGCTGCTTCTAGCATGGCATACTAAGAGAAGAAGAGAAACTACCAACTCGTAGTCGAAAAACAGAATAATTAATTGGGAATTTTATTTAATCGCAGCAGATAGTGCACAAGCCTCTGAGAAGGAGGACATATTGACAGTATATATTTTGTGAGTCGCAATGGGAGTGCACGGACTGTGGAAGCTACTGGAAAGTACAGGGAAGCCAATTGATCCAGAAACACTGGAAGGAAAGGTTCTAGCTGTCGGTATCCTAATTCATTCAGTGGTCTGTCTTATAACGTGTGTGGTGGTTTGCCATTCTGTCTGCATGTAACCCATCTCACTAATATGTACTTACTCAAATTATTTCACCTGTCAAGCTGTTATATTAACCTTAACCCATGCTCCAGACATTAGTATATGGCTGAATCAGGCAGTGAAAGGGGTGAGGGATCGGGATGGGAACAGCGTTCATAATGCCCACCTGCTCACGCTGTTTAACCGCATCTGTAAACTGCTCTTTTTCCGCATAAAGCCTGTCTTTGTATTTGATGGAGAAGCACCACTACTGAAGAAGCAGACACTGGTAAGTCCAAATACTCCAATTGGTGGAAAAGCATAAAGATATGAATGTGCTAAAGTGAACTTGCACAGTTAAGTTAGTTGTTTTGTTTACTTTTTTTGTTTGTTTGTAATTTAGCAGCATTTGCTCATTTAAATTATGCAGAGGAGCACATTAAGTGATCAAAACATGCAGTGTTGTGGCTAGAGCTACTAATATGTACCTGATGTTTAATTACATGTTTTACGTGACTAATTCATTGCAAATGACATGAGCAATTACAATATAGCATGTCTCTGTCTTTCCCAAAGGCCCTGAGGCGACAGAGAAAAGAGGAGTTAACCCATGAATCCAAACAAACAAATGACAAACTTCTCAGGACATTCCTTAAGAGACAAGCCATCAAAGCTGCACTAGGAGACAAAAGGTGATAGATAATTTCTTGAGGCACAGAAGCATAGGGCAATATGGCACTTTATTTCCCTGTTTGTGTATTAAGTCAATTGACCTTTTTTGTTTGACACAGAACCGATCCTTTACCTAGCATCTCCAGCGTGAGAAGAGATGAGGTGGATGATATGTATGTTCTTCCGGCCCTGCCGCCTCCTGAGGAGAAAGAGAAAAACAGGTCAGACTTAGTCTGGGAGGATTCATTCCAGGCCAGATGCAGTCTCTGCACTCTATGCATTTTACTGACTTTAGACAGTAACCAGGTGTGATGTTTGTATTTCCTTTGTCCATACAGCTCAGAAGAGGAAGAAGAGAAAGAATTGGAAGAAATGGTTGAGAACTATCATATGTATCAGGTAAAACTACACACTAAAGCCAAGTGGTTACTTATATATTTTTAGAACATATCTCAATCAGAAGGCTACAGTATAACAAGAGTTCAGATTGCATGACAGCAGTTGATGTAACATTTTAAACTCAATTGTAATGTGTTTCTTAGGGGGGGTTCTGTGAAGATCCCAACTCGGTGGACATCAACTCTGAGGAGTTTGCCAGCCTGCCCCCTGAAATGAAACACGACATCCTTAAAGACATGAAAGAGTTCACTAAAAGACGTCGCACTATGTACCACAAGCCCCCTGAGGTATAATCACAGATACAGACATGCACACAGGGTTTTGTTACTTCTCATGGATCTTGGCTTGAAGCAGATTTGGGAGATACGGATTTGGGGATTCAACCTGGGATCATCAATGTGTTATTTTGTTCAATAAGTGTACATGGAGAATTACATTATATGTCTCACTACAACGTCTAATAATGAATATTACCGTGAAAGTGAATATTGTTTTGTTTCGTTTGCCCTCAGCAATCCGGAGATTTCTCCCAGTATCAGCTGGCCGGCCTGCTGCAGAGGAACCATCTGAACCAGCGTCTGGAGGGTGTGGAGAGAGAAATGAGCCAGCGGAGTGCCGGCGCAGCCCCACAGCTTCATGGTCACGAGGACGGAGATCGGGCTAGCCACGATGTTGAGTCACGTCGGTTGGTCTCTGAGGACTCCGCCCACTATATTCTGATCAAACGTATGTGTTTCACTTGTGTACTGTGATCTGGGCAAATCACAATCATCAGGACATGACATATTGATAATTAATATTTTCCCTGTATTTTTATGTGTAATAATACAATAAAATAAAAAATGTGTATATATACGATAATGATTTCATTAGGGAAACATGAAGAAATGCTACTTTTAAAGTAATTTACCGATGCCAAGGCCCTCCCACTTTTGCCTGTCCTTCAGAAACAGTTGAGCATTTTTGGAATCCAACAGAAACACCTACAACCGGAGAGAATATACTTTAACAGAGAGGTTCCAACGGACGGCACTGGGTGCACTGTTCCGCATTGGGTTTTTGGAGGAGGGGCGGCACTTTTCACCCTTTAAGCAGACCAGAACGGCCTAGCATTCCATGCAAGTCAATGAGGAGGTTATATAAATATGCCCCTGGTCTGACATAAATATCTTAAATGTAAAGTATGTTACATGTAAAACCTTATGCCTACCATAGCAATCGTAATAATAAAGCTTAGCTACTGCATTACACTAACAACAATGATTGCGTAATACTACCCAGGCTCTAAAGATGGCGACCAGGTCCCAGAAAAGCAACCCGCAGCATCGCCCTGGGCAGGGGGGCCCCTGTCGAGTGGTAGGACACAAGGGGCAGACAGACCCGAGCCCCTGTGGCATCCTATCAGTGAAGAGGATGAAGAGCAGGGTCCTTCTCCATCCTCTGCTTTCAAGCCTTCCGTATGCCCTCAGGCCGACACATCCCCTCCATCTCCTCGTACGCTTCAAGCTATCCAGGAGGCGATGAGCGACAGCTGGGATGGTGACAAGGCCGACGGTAGCGTTTCCCCACGCACCTTGTTGGCCATCCAGCGAGCTGAGGAAGGCAGCGTAGCTCCAGCTAGCATGCATGCTAGTGTTAGCGCTAACGTGAACACCAAGCAACACACTCTGGAGACTCCCGCCCTATTAGTTGTCAGCAGCTCGGAGGAAGACACGCTCGCTGATGTCCCGCCTGTAGCGATGCCTCTGGCCAATGAGCAGCGCTCTCTCCGTGAAGGGCGCGACTCTCTATTGGTCAGCAGCTCTGACGACGAGCTTGAGGTAGTGACAGCACAGAGGGCTAGGGCGGTCCCAGACCACACACCTCTTCACAAAGCAGGGGAGACGGGGAGCGAGATGGGGTTAGAGACACAGTTCAAGCCTGCCGAGGTCTTGGAACACCACCAAGACGTCCTGATAAATATCCATTCTGTAGAACGTGAGTCACATGACACACCTTCGTCCAGTGGTGTCTCACTCCATTTACCAAGGCAGTCGCTGATTGCAGAGGCTGAGGTTAAAAGCTATGGTTTGCTGTCAGAGAAAAGGAGTGAAGACGATGCCAGCATGCCGGAGGAGAGTGGGAAGGTGAAGGCTGTGACCAGCGACAACAGTGACTCGGAAGGTACCACCGCTGTTCACAAACAACATAATGTTTTTTATTCTGAAGTAATGACACACATCTTAATGCTTTGCACTGCTACTTTCCCCAGAATCTTTCCTTGAGGTGTCTGAAGGTGAGGAAGACGTGGATGATTCACTTCATCTAGATAATGTCCAGGAGGACCAGAAGGAGGAGCGGCACTCAGAGGAGGAGATTGTGGATGCTTCATCTCACAGTAAGACAGCTGTTGGTCTAACAGAGACCCAAGAGGAGCATCCAAGTAAGGCCAGTGAAGAGAGCAGAAGGCAGGACAGCACACAGACCGAGGCCAGCCCGACGGCTGTCACCCCTGAATGGGAACGCGAGGACATGGTGAGTTATGGTGTGCAAGCTAATGCAGACAAGCTCACCATGGGGAGTAGGGTGGAACCATTTTTGAAAATCTTTGCAAGATTTGGATGGTCTCACAAGGCTATATACAAATAACATAGTTTTAAATAATACATTAATTAAAATGTATGATAACAATTACGTGTTTAATTACCTTTACCAAATTTGAGCTGTAATGGTACATTACAGCTACATTGCTGTCTTTCTAATGAAACAGCCATTTCTTATATTTTGTTTTGTTTTAAACACATATGGGTGGGACTCCTTTTTACTGGAGTCCTTCTTGAAAATTACAAAAGAGCGTTATTCCTACATGTGTTGGGTCTCAAGATGGGATCTTTACCATAGCAACAGCATTGTTGGTCATGGTGCCTAATGTATTCTGGTGGGAGGAGTTATGCTAATGAGAAATAGGTCACACTAATCAAATCTGGGCTGGTATTCACAAAGCATCTTAAGGCTAATGTAGCTCATAGCTTGTCGATTTAGGAGAAACTCCTAAAAATACTGGCCGTGTCAGTTCTAAATTTTGGAAGCATTGATTCATATAATTAAGGTCCCATATATTGCTTAATGATAAGGAAAACGCAATAAAAAAATAAATTACAAACAAGTGCAACAAGTAACAGGACATTAGCCTAATTATTTTCAAATACACTAGACCACAATGTTATATTTTGTCATTCAATATATTTAGGCTATTATATAGTTCTATAGTATTTATACATAAATGAACCTCTCTACACATGTCATTGCAGTGTGCAATCAATTATTAAAAATATGTATGATTTCCCCAAGGCTTTCCCGCCTGTTGCCCCAGTGGTGTACGGTGTCCTTGGGGTTGGTGGGAAATATCCACCCTGCAGCAGTAATTTAGTGTTTATGCTAGATCTATTTGATTATTTTGGGACTCCTTTTACTGGAGTCCTTCTAGAAAAATACAAAAGAGCGTTATTCCTACATGTCTTGGGTCTCACGATGGGATCCTTACCATAGCAACAGCAATGTTGGTCACGGTGCCTAATGTATATTATTGGGAGGAGTTATGCTAATTTAGGACAAACTTCTAAATCAGCCTAAATTTAGGACCACTCCATTGAGGGTATTTCACAAAGAGTTTTTGTGCTATAACTAGCTCCCAAATCTGTGAAAAATCTTGACTACCCCTAGAACCAACACCTAGCTTTGAGCTCAGTTTAAACTCCATCTGAAGTTCCGCCACGCACATTGAAATGCATTGTGAAGCCAAGCTGAATTGTTGCTTTGAGCAGTTGAACACTTTGTTTGTATTTACGGAGCCAGGACTGCGTAGAAGTACCAGGTTATTTTTTCAACACATTTTATTAATAAAAAAAAAAATATATATAAGATATAAAAAATTAAAATTCAGCACATACAGACAATGGTAAACTAAATGCAAGGAGATATTTGGTTATTTTAACCAAAAAATTATTCTTAAAATGATTTTATATAATCCTTATATACCTTTTAATGCAAATATGATTATGCTACGTCACACACTAGCTTGTAAAATCAGGGTGGTCTCATGAGGCTAGATTATATCAAACTTTGTCAAGTGATTTAGCAAAAACATTTTATTTTAAGAACAAGAATTATTGTCTCCCCTCAGCTCTGCAGCCAGGCAAGCCGTTGGGAAGAGTCTTTGTTGTACTGTATTTTGTCTTGATAGACATACATTGTCCTGTAGGAGGAGCTAGAGGCTCTGGACAGCGTTCTGCAGGTCCAGCAGAGCAACCTGAGAGAGCAGAGGGACCATTTGCAGAGGATGGCTTCCACAGTCACTGGTCAGATGTGCCTGGAGAGCCAGGTGAACCTCACTCATTTACTCACTCAAATACAAATACTACCACCAACATTCTCCAAATGTACTTTTTTGTACAATTTAAGTGTAGTTCCCTTTTTTAAGAAAATAAACATTATATGTTGCAGTTACTTAATTTAGAGCAAACACTGTGTGGCTTAAACCCCAACAACCAAGCCATGACGTGCATATTATCTCACCAAGTTCAGTGCATGTGCGAGACCTTCATAATGGTCTCAGTATTTTCTCTCTTCAACTGTACAGAGTGCCATGCTTATTAATTCCCTCATATCCCTGTTGGATTCAACTGTTGAAAAGCAGATCTCAGATAACCATATGTGTACAATCCCAACCGCCTAGTAAAATGAGAAGGTTATCCTTAAGTTGGTGTATTTGAAATCAGTAGATTAGACTTTTAATTTATTGAGACACAATTTGAATGTGTGTCAATATGACAATGAGCTATGCTGGTTCTGTAGTTAATAT
>JAODOY010058410.1:0-40780 GCA_025399855.1 Forbesichthys papilliferus
CCCCCCCCCCCCCCCCCCTGGCAAGGAAAAACGTCTGCAAAAACCATGTGGTTAAAAAAGGAAGAAACCTTGGGGGGGAATATCGGAGGGAGGAATCAACTCTTCCAGCCCAGTTAGGATGCAATAGGTGTCGATATAGCAACAAGAATATGCAAATACATATTCAATTAAATTAATTGTTATATTTAGGTATGGCGTAACTAGACCTAAGATTCACTTCGTTGCCTCCTACTGGGTGTAGACATCTGGTTAAGCTTGAAACAGCGCTGAACCAATTGACGTTGCTACAACTGTTCTGATCGCCTCATCTAGCTCTACTACCATTTAGAAACGCGCATGACTTCAACGTCATAACACTAACCCACCCTAACTGGCCCGCCAGCAGGCACTGACTAGAGTTTCCAGAATATAACCTCAGCGACAACTATGGAGCTGAGAGCGACAGTGAAGAGGAGTCGGGCTCCCTACCTTCTTGCTCTGCTGCTCCTTGGTGGACTGCTGGTTCAGCAAGGACTCGATCTCCATGTCCAGGTGGGAGGAGGGCCCCTTGGTGGCCCGGCCCTTCTTGTCGGCCCCGCACCCGGGCATGCCGGGGGCCTTCCACGAGTCCGACGGCCCCGACGGCGGCAGCAGCGGCGCGTTGGGGGCCGGCGCCAGCGCCAGCGAGATGGACGAGGTGTGCGGCGGAGACGGGGGCCCGGCGCCGCTCTGGAGTGGCGATCCGAGGGAGGACGAGGAGCCCGCCGCCCGCTTGAGGAGGAGCTGGGCGGGGCCAGCGTCCGCCTTCCTCTTGACGCCGGCGCGCTGGGCCACGGCCGCGGTGCCCGTCATGGCCCACAGCTTGGTGTGGTCCACGGACACCACCAGCGTGGGAGAGGGGGAGGGGCAGGAGGTGGAGGAGGAGGAGGTGGAGGCTACTAAAGATGGCTGCCGCACCTCTATGAGCTCCTGGGCGGAGAACTTCAGCAGCAGGCTCTGGATGCAGCCGTGAGTTACAGACGACTCGCACTGTAAACAGGGAGCAAAACGGCCCAAACATAATCGATCAAAGACAACACGCTGCGCTCGCCTCTGCACTAAAAAGGCAGAGTCAGCGATTGTAAGGTAAAGAAAACGTTCTTTGAAAATCACCAAATATCTCCTCACACAGAACGGACTAGCTGCCTGTTTTGTGTGCGAGCTGGTGGTGTTTCTACACAGATGGCGTTTCCCCATGTGTGGTGTGGAGCTTCTGAGACACCACCCTTTTTTAGTTTTTGTCGACTGTTTCAAAGCACACAGAACGTTTGCCAGCCACGACCGTCATTCAAGCAAGACTTTTACTGTAATGACAAAGACTCACACAGTTCAGCTCGTCGGTGATGGTCTGGGAGTCCGTCGGCAGCGAGAGACTCAGGTCAGACAGGTAGCCCAGAAGCCGCTTCTCCAGTTCGGGGTCCGGGGGCCGCTCTGTCTCCTGCGACGGGGGCGGCTGAGGAGCTGGAGCCGGGCTGTCACTCCTGGTGGACGCGCCCTCTGTGCTGCCCCCTACATCTGATCAAACAGAGAAACAAAGGTGTGGCTTTAGAAAATGACAACGTGCTACTGGAGGATAAAGTATTCACAGCCAATCTCAGCGATTTGATTAATTGTATGTGCGCAGTGCAGAAAATGAATGAATGCCTGTGGCTAGTTGCGAGGGGTCTTTCCGTCGCCTCTGAAGTCTTTCTCGCAGAGAATCCAGTTGTTTCTTGTGCGCCTGGATGTTGCTCCACGTGTCCGACATGTCGATCGGGAATTAACACGAACAAAAATACCAATACGGTGTACTAGTTTTGTTTATGCACAAAAGTTGAAAACAAAGTCCGCCCTGCGAGAAACAATCTACAGTGCACTGCCGAAATGTGTCTGACCGGCAACACAATGTTACGGCCGGATAAATGCGAGTACCGCCACCTAAACGTCAAATTATATTTGATTTATTTCTATACTAACTATAAACAAGAGCCCTTATTAATATTATATGAACATACATTGATTATATACGCTTTTATTTCGAATAATTGCGTTCACAACAAGAAGTAATTTGTCTATTTAAAACAACGTACGGACGTATTTTGAGGGAGCACACATTAAAACTTCCGTTGACGTTGAAAAATATTTGTGAAATGGTACACATTTACAAACATACGTTTACAAAGTTTTGTATTTACATACTTTAACCTCGTAACGGATATATGTATAGAATAATTATAGCATATTTAAGTCCATTGTGTTTTCCTACCATACCGAAAGGCTCTCCCTGGCTCTGACCAGCAGGTGCTGCTCGACAAGAAGCCCTGGAAACATGGCGGATCAGAAGAATGGGAAGCCTAACCAGGACAAAGATGAATTACAAATCCTGAAGGTAGGCTTGCATTCCGGGAGTGTTCTCGTCATTTTAATGCTTTACCTGTTGCAACAGTCCATGTGCGATTCTTGAAGTCGTTGCCATTCAATTATATGTGTGTTGGCATCATCTCCATCTCCTACCACAGTCGTTTCTATAACAACTGGCATTTAATTTCTACCAGCACAATCGCAAGCCCACCATCTTTGGTTTACGGAGAAATTGCTTACTGATGAATTACTTAATGCGATAAAAACCATGCTCTGGTAACCAGGGACACCTTTTTATTCATATGGATTATATATAAACAGCACTTCGTGGTCTGCTAGTATCACGTTTCTGGATGAGTCATCTCGGTGTCTAATACAATACACCTAGTGTGTGAAGCGGTTATGGTTACAGGGTGGTTATAGGTCTACCTGCAACGTTGAACAATTAAAAAGTTAAACTGTATACTATGCTACAAAATACTTGAACGTGCATGCAAACTTCTCATCCACTGGTATGACAGAAATAAAACTATTATTCTGACATTTCACGTTCTTAAAACAGTGACTGACTAAAACAGTTAATGTGTGGATAGTATATTAGTCTAAAAGGTGTTTTAAACTATAATACCTACTAGTTTATTTGTATAGGATACTGGTGACATGCAAGATGTAAACGTCTGACTTAAACAAGTTTTAGGCTAAACATTATTCCTTTCACTCTGCTTTGGAGCTTATGTGTCATAAGTAACGTTTATCCTGTTGTCCCCCTTACAGGAGCTTGTGGACGAACTGTACAATTTTAGAGATGCCTATTTTGAGACTCACAGTGTAGTAGAGGATGCTGGGAGAAAACAAAGCGACGTTGCGGAAAAGATGTCCTACACTCTGCAGAAGCTAGGGGAGAAAGAAGGTAAACCGAGAGAAGCATAATGGCCATAATTACTTCGACACACAAACCATTTTTATCAAGCTCTATATTTCCACTTAACATTGTTATCAAAATGGTCTTTGTGCGCCCACTTGATCGAATACGTCTTGTGTTGTTTAATGTATTTTCTTTGTCTTCTGCCCCAGAGCGCCTTAATCACAAAGCAGAGTACCTGCTACAGAAGGGCCGGTGCCTCACCATCGGGCCAGACTTCAGTGCCGTGGCGGAGGAGTGCCTCTCCAGGGCTGTGAAGCTGGAGCCGGGCCTGGTGGAGGGCTGGAACACCCTGGGAGAGCAGTACTGGAAGAAAGGGGACCTCGTGGCTGCCAAGAACTGCTTCACGGGAGCCTTGCAGCAGGTATGCAGCCTCTGGATGTTGTCTGCTGTTTATGGTGGATTTTATATGTGGGTATGATGTAGGGATGGCACGATCCAGTTTTTTCAGTCCCGATACCGATACAGATACCAGCACTTTGGGTATCGGCCGATACCGAGTACCGAGCCGATTAAATTAAGTTTTAAGTTAAGATGCAAAGTAAATGACAGCCTCCATCTCTATTTTAGGATCTACACATGAGCTCACTGTTTATGTTAGGACAGCGTTGTGAACCAGTGTTTTAACTAATAACTAATCAGGTTATCTGATTATTAGTTATTATTGACGCTTGATTGACAGGAGGGAAAAGTCTATTGGCTCACGTTCACACACAAACACTCAAGGAGTGTCAACCCGTCAGGACCAGATGTATTTATTTATGCAGTTGTAAAGATATGGGGACAGTGCACATTTTAATAAACACTCCTGTAAACTTGACAGTTTAGCCAAATGTTCACCTGCAATCCATTAGGATTAGGTGTCTCGCTCAGGGACGGCTCAACCATGGAAGAAGCAGGGGGGGGGGTGGATTGAACCGGTGACCTTTTTAGTTTTTATTTTTTTCTCTCTCCCGCAGAGTAAAAACAAGGTGTCCCTGCGTAACCTGTCCATGGTGCTGAGGCAGCTGCCGCCAGCAGAGGGCGACGAGCAGGGAAAGCGGGTGCTGGAGAGTGTGGACATGGCCAGGCAGGCTGTCCAGATGGATGTCAACGACGGAAACTCCTGGTGTGAGTAAAAATGTAACGCTTCTGGTCTTTAAAGTGGGCGTGTCACCAACTGCATTTTGCTGTGGAGCGCCCAGACATAAATCTACCTTGCATGGCCCGAAACAGTCAATGTACCCCAAAAAACTTCACTGCAGAGATACCGTTGTGGTCTCAGATTGATCGTAGGTACTTGGGAATTAATGTAATCTACTGAAAATACCAAATAACGCCCCCAGAGAGAAATAATGGCCATTATTACGGTGAAATATGTGTACCTCCTCATTGATTTGCATGGACCGCTGGGTCTGCATAAAGGGTGAAAAGTCACCCTCTCTGTGTAAATCTCTCTGGTAAACCACCTTATTCCTGAGCGACCTACTGTGTGTTAGCAGCCATTGTAACTTTGACTGTTTTTCACTTCCGCTCGATGCTCAGAGAGAAATGATGAGCTCAAGTTTATTCTTTGCCATGGCTGGCTAGTTAACAAACGCACACTACCTGTTACAAAACAATATCGCAAAAAAATTAAAAAAACACTGTTAAATCACTGTACTGTACCACACTGCTAATAGTTGCTAACCGGAAACAACAAACAGGAACCGTTATTAATGCGCTATGAATCATGGGAAATATCTCCGACCAGGAATAAGGTGGTAGGGCATGAAGGCCGTGGTCATCATGGAAACAAAGCGATGCAGGTTTGCGTGAGTCGGTCTGGGGGTGAAGTGAAAACAGTGAGCTGCATAGTGTTTTGTTACAGCTAGAGAATTAATGAGGACCATCATGTTGAAAGGTTATTTTGTTTGTGTCAATTTGTAAGTTAAATGTTGACAGTTTTGATGCCGTTTATGGCTGATTTAGATAATACAATAATGATATGGCCTACTCACCATTCTTGGCCTCTCCGTTAATATTGACTACATTATTACATGTGCGAAGAAACAGTTTAAAAGATATAGATGGATGCTGAAATACAGATAATGTTTCTTTGTGTATTGATTTTATTTATTGATATTACAGATGTCCTGGGCAATGCATATCTATCCCTGTTTTTTACCTGTGGACAGAATCCACAGATGTCGCAGCAAGCTCTTAGTGCCTATGCCCAGTCTGTGAGTATATTCACGCTTACATATATACGCATATACACACACACACGTTGTTTAGCAAGTTAATAGCATAAAAAAAAGAAAAGCAGAATTTATATTAAAAATGCATGCACCTTGTTATTACATACAATAACCTAGATGAATTAATAAAAAAGTAAACTAAATACAAAAAACACGTTTATTTGAATAATTTTATCTTCCATCCATCCATCCATCCATCCATGGATGGATGGAATAATGGATAATAATGAATAATTTTATATACAGTTATAAACTGCCACGAACACTGTTAATAAACAACCAATAATAAAACACTGTATAAACAGCCACAGACCGTATTAAACACGTTTTATTACAGATAATCACAGCATTAGAACCTCTGCTCTAGCTGCTTCATACCATCCCCCCCCCCCCCCCCCCCCCCCTCCCAGGAGAGTGCCGACAAAAGTGCCTCGTCCTTCCCGGAGCTGCACTTCAACCGGGCCACGCTGCTCCAGTACGAGGAGATGTTCGGGTCGGCGCTGGGCGGGTACAGCCGAGCGGCGGCCCTTGACCCAGAGTGGCAGGAGCCCCCCGAGAGAGAAAAGCAGATTCTGGAATACCTGGACAACATCACGGACCTCCTGAAGAACAAGGTATGGGCCTATAGGAGCTTACTGCTGAGGTTCCCTAACATCTCAGCTGCCGACCCCCACTATCCCCAGAGGTGGCAAAAGCATAACGTAAAATATTATTATTTTATATAGGCTAGTAGCAGAGTACATCAACATGATGTGTAAATGTAATTTCTGATCATAATCTTGTCTCTCTCTAAAGCACCCTTTCTGCTCTGTCTTGCGACCCTGCGATGGGTCACAAACACAATTTTTTTTTATTTTCTTGCATCTGTTTTCAGAAATCATTACAAATATGTTTCTGGTACAAATACGTCTATTCCATCAATGTCCATTAGGTGGCAGCAAAGTCTGTCTCTTTCCATTGATGCAGCTCCCCACTACATAACCGGTTGTCTGCAATTGCTACACAATTTTAACTTACTACAAAATGCTATTTTCATTTCATTGCATTTTAATTTCTTTTCATGTCACTGAATAATTAATATAGCGACTGTGTTCTGCGTTGGTGTTTATATTAAAACGGGTAATCTTTAATGCATTTTTATGTGTTCCTTCCTATGAAGTTGATATACACCATTTCCCTCCAGAATTAATAATAATAGTAAATTAATAAAGTAAACTCTTCCATTAATATCCAATAGGTGACAGCACTGTTCATCTCTCTTGACACAGCCCCCCCCACTATATTCTAACCTGCGCGTCCCCCTCCCACCCCCAGGGGAAGGTGAAGGCCCGTCGGCTGCGTACGATGCTGTCCAGCCTGACAACGTCCTCTCTGGGGCCGTGCGCCTCACCACAGTATCGCTCCCCGTCGGGGCGCGTCGGGGGCCTGGAGCCCCGCACCTTCTCCTCCCTCGCGCTGGGCCACAACGCTGCCGTAGCCGCCCTGGGCAAGGTGGTGTTCAGCCTGGCCCCGGAGGGACGCATGGCTTTGTGAGTACAGGCTAGATCTTTTGCTCTGGTGGGGTCGTTCTTGTCCTTTGTACGAAATAATAGATTTGTTATATTATATGCGTATATTATTTTGTTCTTATTTTTTTTGTTTTGTTTAAATGTCTTCATTTTTGCAATATTCCTCTGTCCTTTCATCCATTCCCCTAATTTTACGTCCATGATATTACTGAGTATTCTGCTCTGTATTGTAAATATAATAAGCTTGTTATTGTTATAACAACGCGGTGGAGTTTTAATGCCTTGTTTTTGAGGCCATTTGCACCAAACATCTTCAGTGCTCTGCCCACACCGCTAAAGTTTGCAGTCTCTCTCTCGAGTTCTTCAAACGGCATTTTAAAACACACTTGTTAAAAACAGGCGTTTGGCCAACTTATTTCTTCTTGGCTTACACACCTCTGTTTTTATGTTATTGTTGTGGTGTATTTTTACTGGATGTTCACATTTTATACACAACTAAAATGTATCTAACTTGTAACTACGTCAACCTCACTCTCCGACACCTCAGCTCTAGTGACAGATGCTAGAGCCCTTGGGCTTTAGCCTCCCTTGCTAAGGCTCGCTCTGTAATCTGTGGGAGGGGAGGTTAGAGTCCCACTTACTAATTTCCACCGGGCGCGTCTCCGTTCCGTCGCATCGGCTTCCCGTTTTTGCTGTCTTCCGCACTGCATCCTGCCCCACCGGCACCGCGTCAGAAGCGGAGCGTCTTTTGTTTTCAGTTTTCTTAGCAACAAACTAAACCGAGATTATAAATTCTGTCTGATTGGCAGTTGGTCGCTTTCAGAAGCGTCTTCGTCGTCTCCGTTTTTTAGCAGAGCCGTTCCTGAGCTGCTCCTGAGCCGCTCTTGGGACGCTTTGGTGGTTCACTTGCATTGACAAGAGCTCCGTGACGGAGCCGGAACGCAACAAGAGACGCGCCCGGTGGAAATTGGGGGGTTGCATACTTTGTTGTTGTCCCTATATTATTAAAAGAACGTACGTACTTTGTTGTTTGCGTAGCACGTTCGGCATGGTGGACAGCGAGGAGACGTGCATACTGGTGATGGTGTACAACACCGCCAACAGCTGGGGAGCCCTGATAGGAGACACTGTGGTTATCCCCGAGCCCCAGGTCAAGCGGCACTGCATCACACACAAACAGCAGGTCAGTATTAGAGGAGACGTTTTCCCTCTTTCCACCTCGAGTTCATGGATATGAAGTGTGTTCTCTAAAAATGGAGTGAATGAAATCTAGATTTGTAGTATGCATGCGGCCACTGTTGATGCTGTCGCTTAAAGGTGGAGTTGGCGGTTGTGAACTAATGCGCCTTCTGTCATATTCAGTGATGTTATGTTATCACTCGAGTATGTTAGCTGCTTGTGTTGCATGCTAGCTGGAGGAAAAATGTGTTTCTACGGTCCCGGGTCTACAAATGGGAGGACACAGGCAAAGTGGTGCAGCCCGCACGACACACTATCCCAGCCTTGGCATGTGTCTGTCCAATGTTTGGGCGGGGCCGGGGGGGGGCGGGGGGGGGTCTTCTGAGGGAGCACCCTATGGTATTGAAGGAAGGGGTGTTTTTGTTTTGAGTTCAAATATCAACAGTCCTTCTCCAGCATCGCTGACTCTTTCTCTGAGCCTTCTCATTGGCCTGCTAATGGTCAGCTGGTCTCAAAACGTGTAAATCAAATACCCAATTTTCCTTTTGTCTCTTTCCTGCAGTCGTACGACTTCAGGAGTATACGAGTGGACTCACCTCTGCTGCTCATCGTCAACGGCAAGAAACAAGGCATTCAGAGTCAAATAGTTACGTCTGTCAGCTACAAGACCCATTAAAAGGGGAGCAGTAATGGGGTCTGAATACCCAACAAGGAGCATGAAGAATCCAACCTGCATATATTTTCTTTGAAATGTGTTTTTGTTGATAGAAAATGTCTAATGTAAAAGTAATATTGAACAATAGGAAACTCTTAACTGTAAAGCTTCCCTACCTTAGAGTAAATCCACACGCTGGCTGTTGTGGAGTTTCCCGGTATCATAGTATGTTTTCATAGGATTTCTAAGTGCAAGTTGGCTCTCGTTCATCTAAGACCCTTTAAACATCCCTAAAGTAGATACAATAGGATAGATCAATTAAATAATGCAATCAAACTGAATATATCGGCTCTAATCTCAGCATATTGACTAAAGTAGGGAAGCTATATAGCTATAAATGGTTTAAGTTGTCTTTGCAAAAGCAGTTTGTACATACTGTAGTTATAAGTAATTACTTCTTTGTATCGTTTGATATTTGGGGAAATGGGAAGGGAGCATCTTTTCTAAGTTAACGACTCTGAATTCAAAATAATATAAATGTTTTTTAAAAACGTCCAGTTTGCTCATTGCATGGTTCATGAATTATACAAAGTAGAATTGGAAAGCCATTTCCATCGAAGCATTAAACAATGTGATTGTGAACTATAAAGTAAAAAATATTGTATATTCAAACCATTAGAGATGAGCTGGTCAGCTCTGAACATAATTGAAAAAGAAAAAAAAAAATGTATATGTACGTACACACGCACGCACAGAGTAGTGTAACGTGAGGATAGTCTTTGAAAACTATTTCTGAATGTTTTATTAAAGACACACATTACATTACAACGGGCTCCCGACCTCTAATAAATAACAACTTGTTGAACGCTGCTACAGATGAACACAACAAACTCATTAGGCAGCGTATTAATGCCACCAACGTGTGAGAGCTCAGTGCTTTTTGACGTAAGGGCGGCCCCTTTCCCTGGCTGCAGGCGAGTTGAATTGGAAGAAGGTCTCCAATCTGTCGGGCTCCAGGCAGGAGAACAGGCGGCTGTCGCCCTCCGGGCCCATGCCAAGGAAGCGGGGGCTTTCCCGGGGGGAGGCGGGACGCATCACACCTGGAGGAAGGGGGGGAAGGGGAGGGGACAACAGAGACCATGAGGCCGACCGGCGAAACTATAACGTCTGATTTAATATGAGAAATTCTCCAAACGTGTAGAAATTTGACGTTTTATTTGAACGTTTTCAGTGTGGTTCATATAAGGTTTTTCAACCGCACCAGGCACTTGTACATTTCCATTATTGTGTATTTCATTTTACCGTTCAGGTTTACTAAAAAGTAAAGCAAACTGTTGCCCAAGCCAGTGGTTATCAAAGTGGGTGCTTTCATCCCCTTGGAGGCCGCCAGTGGGCCTCAGCAAATGTAAACAATGAACAAAAAAACAAGTTTAATTCGATTTCTAGTTTAAAATTATTCTACATACACTGAACAAAATTATTAACGCAACACTTGTTTTTGCCCACATTCATCATGAGCTGAACTCAAAGATCTAATACTTTCTCTATGAACACAAAAGGCCCATTTCTCATTAATATTGTTCACTTATCTGTCTAAATCTGTTAGTGAACACTTCTCTTTTGCCGAGACAATCCGTCCACCTCACAGGTGTGGCACATCAATATGCAGATCAGACAGCACGAGTATTGCACAGGCGTGCCTTAGGCTGTGTTTATAATTTTGTTCAGTTTAAGTTTTTTATAAAAAATGTTTTTATAGTTATTATAAAACAATTCAGAAAAATATACAGCATATCTTATTTACCATACGCCTTTCTAATGGCCTGCCAGGAAAACTATCATTAAACACAACTGAAACATTGCATATAAAACTTTAGAAAAGAAAACTAATGTTGAATCCAATGACATGATAAAATATTTGAAATATGAAAGTACTCGTTATTGCATTAAATAAAAGTAAGGAAATGGGAAAGGGTTTAAAAAATAAAAAAGGGTCAAGAAGCTAATAATATTTAGGGGGCCTTGGCGTGGAAAAGTTTGGGAACCCCTGGCCTAGGCGACCAGCCCATTACTCCAGTGTTGTCTTTGGCAAACAACACAATATTTTCCTCACGCCGTGCAGGAGTGGCCAGCTCTGAGCTCTTGTGCATTTGGCGTGTGCCACTGGCTGTTATGTCCTGCTAGCGTGAAGACGTGATTCCACTGACTTCGATGCATCTCGCGCCAAACAAAAAAAAACAAAAAGAATTGAGCTGTTTTGGTCCATCTTTGTAAATCTCACTGCAAGTCAGCTTTGAGAGGTGGCAACCCTCTGCACCTACAGTATGTTGACAATAGTGGTCCACCTGTGAATGATAACATTCTCACGCTACACAGATACAGGCGATTATCATGACTTAAATTCCCATTTCATGTCTTTGTTTTATTCTGGACATGGATCTCGAATACGATAAGAGATTCCTTAAGATAATGGGAGATAGAAACGATGTCTTACTTCATAGCTTTTGCAGTTTAATTTTAAAACTTAACGTCAAGAGGTTTTAACGCTGGTCTGTTGAAAAGAAAAAAACGTACATGTCAGCTAAGGAGACATTTTATTAATGCTATACCTTTCAAAAAGGAAAGCAAGGTGGTTTTATGTAACCAGTGGCAGACCTGTTAGACTTACCAACGTGGTAGTCGCGGTGTCCCTGTCTGAGCGGTGTCTCTCTCTCGCTTGCGCCCACCACCATGTTACGGAGCCTCAGGGAGTCGTAGAGCCCCTGCAGCTTCTGGTACTGCCTGTTCCTCTCCATTAGGCGCTCAGACACCTCGCTGTACTTCCTCTTGTACTCCTCCAGCACCTGAACACACCCAGGCAGGGGTGCGTTCAGGTTGGCAAATGTTTGCAAACGTTATTCCAAACTGTTTTTCTCGCTCAAACGGTCTCAGGAGGTAGTTCTTGACAAACTTGGCAAAATTGCACTACGGGCAATTTAAATCTAATTTGTAATGTTTACATACAACGGCCTAACTAAGTTATGAGAAAGTGGGTTCGCCATGAACGTTTGCCAAATTTGAACGCACCTGAGGAGACACTCTGTGGCGGACTTCTACCTAAAAAGGTTGTGGGTTCGACCGCAACAGGCCAAGCCTGCCTGAAAGCACCCTTGAACAAAATGTCTAACCACTATCTACGTCTTTAGTGCTTTTACAAGGTGCTCTAGATACAGTATCTTAAACATTACTGTAGCAGCAAACAACTATGTAAAGACATGCTGGTATATTGGGGTCACTCTCTCTGTATGTGTGTTGTAATCCATCCATGTGTGTGTGACAGAGATGGTGGTGGCTTATGGGGCTTTTCCACTGGCCACACGCCGGTTCGCGTTTCTATTATCAACTTTACCTACTTTCAGCGTTTCTCTTAAGTTTTTTCTTTGTTTTCTTTTTTTTAAGATCGAACGGGTATGTATTAATATTTCCCAGACATATTACACGTCTACTAAAAGAAAATGTAAAGATCTATGAATTTTCTTTGTCTAGGATATGTTTAAATAATCCATGTCTGATAGAGTGGTTTCACCATAGGCCTAATATGATGTGTAAAATATAGCCAAACAGCCTGAAAATCCATGTTGACAAATTGCTGCCACTGTTGGGACAGTGCAAGAATAAAGTAGCCTGAAGTGCGTAATAGACGGCACTAGTTAAAGACACACCTTCAAGCGGAAGCTGAAATGGAAACGCAATGTTAAACCGCGCTGGATTGACCGTGCAGAGAAGAGCCGAGCCTTCACATGCAATGGAACAGGGCCTTAGTGTGACATCTAGTGGTAGAACGTCATAAATTACACACACGGGGAGTGCGATGGATGCAATTGCTTCCACTATAGAAATATATTGGAAATATTTGTTTGCTACAATACTAATGCTTATATTATTGTGTGTATATAAGAACTACAGCATACCTTCTTCATCGAGGCGATCTCGCCACGCATGGACGTGAGCTCTATTTCCCGACTCTGATTCTGCTGGGTCAACATCTTCTCCATCTGTTTGACCTGGGACTCGGCCCGAGACAAGCTGTACTCCTGGTACAAGCGCTCCTGGTAGATCTGTGTACATGAGGACCATGAGGACCATGGGCTTGTCAGGCATAATCATATTTGATCTCAAGTGTGTACATGAGGACCCCGGGACGTTGGCTTGTCCGTAGGCATGCGCTGATATATCAGTCGTACATCGGTATCGGCCAATATTCATTTGCCGACTGCCATTGGCAAATCGGCAAATGAGATTATGTTCATATATTATGTGGGTGGTGCTCGTATTTCACCACCATTGGTATCAGCATCAGATAACCACATTGTTATTTTAAAGTGTACCTGCACCCTCAGCTCTGAGCCTGGCTCCACCCACTACAACTTTTATAAATGTGTCAAGGAGCTGAGTGAGGGGAGGGGCTGAGTTGTCCATTAGCATATGAGCATACTAAGTGTACTGATGAAAATCAGCCAGGTCCTGGGGTGATTTTTAACAGATGTAACGTGGAGTTCTGTTTTCAGCACATAAAATGACAATTTTCATAAAAATGGGAATTTTGTCAATACTAACACCAGCATTGATGTGTCTCATCACACATCAATCATATTACTTTGTTTACAGCTAAAACAAATAATAACACACATTTTATGGTGCAGTTACACTTTAAACATCGGCTTTGGCCCAGAATTAACTGGTGCATTCCTCGCTATGTTTGTCATGTATAATTGTGTTTCCACAGTTGATCTCACATGGCGGTCTACAGTTGTGTCTGAATAGAATTACCCTTGTGGGCTGAAATCATCCATGCAAAACCACATTCATAGACCAATGGTGGTGTCAGCCATGCGAGGCACCACCCAACCACCGGGAGCAGTATAGGGTTAAGTGTCTTACATTTACATTTACGGCATTTGGCAGATGCTTTTATCCAAAGCAACTTACATGTAGTACATTTGTCAACAGTTGGAGAGGTCATACCACCAGCGATTATAAGCAACCAATATTCTATTAGAAGAGTTACTTACAGCATAATGTCACCATGACTACTACCACGTGAATATCATTAAATCATCCCTAATCCCTAAATGATGGCCTAAATAAATAATAAATGTATAATCAAGTGCTTAATAATAAAGTGAGATTCCTCTCTTCTCCCCCTGCCCCTCCCCTCAGCTCTCCCAAGGCTCACACACATTTTCTACCCCTCCTCCTCCCTGAACGGATGGAAGAGTCTCGACTGTGATTTGTTCTACTTTACAGTACAACACCACGTCCAGTGTTTTGTCACAGGTGTCTTGGGGGCAGCCTAAGGGCAGCGCATGTGGAGATTGAGCAGCACTTGGAGATGGGTCGCAAGCTTCTGACTGCTGGTCAGCTGGTAGAAGAAGAAGGTCTCTCTCTCCCTCCCCCTCTCTCTCCCCCTCTCTCACTAATTTTCAAAGTACTGTGTTAATTGAATGAATACTTTTTTCAGCTTGCAGACTGATGTAATGCTACCAAAGGGAGGTGGGTGTTATTCATTAAAGCCCACTCGCCTGGTAGCTCCAGAAGGCCAGAGCCCGGGCGCTGATGTCCAACACTATCTCCGGCCGGAGGCCCGCCAGCACCATGGCTTTGTACTCCTCTGAGGGCGCCAGCTCGGAGCGCATGATGTCCAGCTTGCCGGAGAGGGCGGAGGAACAGGCGGGGCAGATGGCCGGGGAGCGGCTGAACTCGCCGGAGCCGTGCTGGTCGCAGAACGCGTGCGAGCAGGCCGTGACCCAGGCGAAGCCTGACAACTTGGCCCGGCACTTGGGGTAGTTGCAGAGGAGCTTGTCGTCACAGAGGGACATGGCTCTGGGGTGGTTGGAGAATCACAGAAGTTAAAGTGAAGCTGAGACTGGTAAAGAGATGCTGGAATATATGGATATTAAATGAAGCCCCAAATAGTTATTCCTGTGGTAAAGTTGTGTCCTTATAATTATATAATGGTTTATGGAGTGGGATGTTCACTTGACTTGACACAATTGACTAGTCTTATCAATGACAATTGTTACTATTATTTGTTAACGAAAGTTATTGTGAAGTAGTAGGTTGTAAAATTACATTTTTGTAGGTATTTGCCTACTGTACTCAATCTCATTGGCATGTATCACTCTTTGTTCTGCCACAATGTAAATGATCTTATCATGTACATTAAAGTATTTTGCAATTTTTGAATAGAAAAAAAACGACACACATTTCCCTTCGCCTATCATATATATCTGCAATTAAATAAGGCTCATCCCACAATGAATACAATTATATATGTACAGTAAGTTACATGTCATTGCTTACCTGATAGCTACAACATAACGTTGGTTAGCTAACATTAAAGTTGGCTAACATTAAGTTAGCTGTTACACCAGTACCGTACCGTACAGTAGATACCTAAAACGTATTGGGCTACCAAAAGGTCATAATAATAAAAAGTACAATATTTTACATTTCAAGATAGTTTAGCTATTCAACTCACCCTTAAACTTGAAACACTTACTTAAAAAAGTATTACGATAAACGAACTGCCATAAAAAGGTGACAGCTGGTGATTTATGGCAGACAGTCAGTCCTTGCACTACGGTACCGGTACCGTAATCTAATTGGTTCATTTCATTTTAATAATTAATGGTAATTAGTCAGTCACGATGAAATAGCAGACATTATAATTACTTTGTGAATAGTCTAACTTTGAAGACGTGATGATTTTCAACTTTAACTCAAAATCAGCATTTGTTATTTTCTGATATTGCGTTGATTTGAGATGGGTTTGCTTATTTTGTACATATTATAGCCCTAAACCGCGAGCAATAGACGGCGGGTTTATTCTCTTCGAATAAAATAACGGCCCTTGTTTTCTTATGTAGGGCTTTGAGTGGGCATATAATGTGAGACACCTACTTAAATATGGTCTTTCCCCCGATTCTCTCTCCCCCTTTCTTTTGCCTTTATCCATTTCTCCACGTGGTACAGGAGTATAGGCGGGGGGTGAAAGAGGGCCATTGTGCTATGCACCAGCGGATCCGGGGGTTCATAGTCAGTGAGGGGAGATGCTCACTCAACTGTGTCCAGCACGCCATTGTCGCAGATTCCCCTCTATTCTCTGCCTTTTAAATGGAGCTCCAGTGTAAAGATGGTGGTGGTGGTGGTGTGGAGAGGGGAGGGGGAGGGGGAGGGGGGTGGGGGGGTGCATGGGAGCGTTGATAATGACATGAAATGGGCTACATGCGCGCATATGGCTGAGTGGCCCCTGAACAGTCTGACGATAATTAGCCCTATCAAAAATCAAAAGGGTAAACATAATTCATGCTGCATCTCGCACCATACGACGTCTGATTAGTCGAAGTTGGACGTATATATCCGACCAATTGGTTCATATGCATATGCTGGTTAAAAATAGCCTAACCGCGCCTTTCCATCATGCACGTTAGGACAAATAAGGCATACGCGGTGAATGGATAGGCATACTTTTGGTTTTTGTTGTTGAATTCCTTAACTTTGCATCACCTGTTTGATGGATTACCTTTTCAACACGGATTGCATTACACCAACACTATTCATTTGGGCATTTTAACATGCACTTGCAAGAACAAGAACATAATCATTTGTAGTTGATTATACTTTTCTGTCGTTATTTTAGCTTTCAACTGTCACACGTCATATTTTTATTGAAAGTTTATAGCCTATAGTCGCCGTGCGAGCAGCGTTAAGAAAAATAAGCGACGGGAAAAAAGAGAGAGAGAGGCAAACCAAGAGTGCTTGTGTGTTACACGCCATTGAAATGCAAATATAATTCAAGAACAAGGAGTGGTTGTGTGTGTGTGTGTGTGTGTGTGTGTGTGGGGGGGGGGGGGGTGCGTGTGTGCGTGTGTGTGTGTGTGTGTGTGTGTGTGTGTGTGTGTGGGGGGGGGTTGTGTGTGTGTGTGTGCGTGTGTAAGTGCATGTAAGGAAGCAGTAGGAGAGGAGGGGCGCAAATTGGACAAGTTTTGGGGGGAGAATAGACTTCAGAAAAGAGCCACACACACGCACACTTACCCGACCGCAGTTTCGGATGACACGGTGCGGACCTAAGGATTTTCCATACCTGCAACTTTTTGCCGAGTTCCCTGCATGAAAGGAACAGCGCTTTTACATTTTAAAGTGTTTTTTTTTTTTTAATACCGGTATTAGACCAGAACCTCGGGTTTTTGGAGAACTCTTGAGTGTTGGATGGTGTTAGTATAGCAAAGTGCCCAGTGGCATTTATTCAACCGATGCCCCCCTCTTCGGCTGTCTCCTCGTGAATCATGTCACGCCGGAAGCAGAAACGACCGCAGCAGCTTGTTAACGCGGATCCAGGGGGCAAGTTCCTACCTCATGGTGAGATTACAAAAAAAGAGGGTTTAATTGTAGGCTACTGCTCGTGTTTTTTTCACCCCTTTGTAGACTACCTAAATGTGATTGTTAGATAGTAGTTCTAGCGTGTCTCCGGCCCATTTTTACGGCTTGATGCTTATCAGTTCGTTGTGGGGTTTACCTATAGCCTATGCTTCCGATTATCCATCCGCGATGTTTACACAATTTAATTAGGCCTATGTGGTTACGCGTGTGACTCAATTAATTAAAGAGATCTAAGAAAATATCGCATTAACCTGGCCTTTCTAGAACCACGATGGTGTTTTATTTAGATTAACGGTTTGCCACTTTAACACCTGACTGAATAGACAGGAAAGTTTTTGTGTGTTTTTTGTTTTTACGTTGGTCAACTCCATTATAGTCCATCCTCCCCGCATACTGTAATGGTCCCCCGCAGAAGTACGCAGCACTTATTACCTATTTGCATAGGTGCCAATAGAGTTAATGCATATAATGAATATAATAGGGCAGGATTAAAAAGCGCGCACACACACAACATCTGTGGCCATTTTCCTGCGCTGTTGGTCTTCTTATCTCGGAAACCAACAGGCTGCTCAGCGCTGACTGCTGGACTTCGGTGCGTTGGTATAGTGCCCTCTGTCTTTATGTGTTAACAATACGGTGAGGGGGGTAGGGGGGAAGGGAGAGCAGTGTTTTTCATGAAGATTAATCTCCTACCCTTCTATTGCCCTCAACCCCCCGTTTCTCACAACTACCCCCCCCCCCCCCCCTAATAACCCCAGCCTCTCTCTCTCTCTCTCTCTCTCTCTCTGCAGTCCTATTGACTGTATACTCCTACTCAGTTGGGGGTTCAGATACTAGGTGGGGAGGGTAAATAATGGAGTTGGGTGGAGGGGGGTCCTGTATAGAGCCGGCAGGTAGGACTTTTATATGCCAAAGTGGGAGTTGGGATGGCAAATTATTTTCTGCACAACCCCCTTAGGTTCAGGCCAAATGAAAAGGAGCGTACAGGAATTGTCTCCAATGAGGTACAGTCATTCATTCACCCACTATACCCCTCCAGGAGGGAATAGTTAGCTTGTCTCTCTATTGTAGCTACACCCTTCCAACCCCCTACCTCTTTTTTTTTTTTGTTTCTTTCAACTCTGAGGCGCTCTGTGCTCAAGATTCTGAAAGAATTTGACCCCTGAGCTGCAGAGGTCAGAAGAGTTGACCAATAGGATTGTCCGGACAGTGCGCAGAACCCTTGGTGTGGCTTGACCTCTGACCTCTTGCGTGACGCAAGGGGGAAGGGTGAATGAAGAGATGAAAGACGTAACTTTGAGAGGGATGGGGTGGGGAGGGGGGGGGGGGGGGCGGTTAAGAGGGTTGTGTGTTGTCTTGGTGATGACTATTGTCCCCTAAAATGTGTTGTCATAGCAGCAAGGTGGTCCGTAAGGATTATTATTTGTGTGCTTAGCTTTGGGGACGGCAGATTGAGGTATCAACAAGTGGTTTCTGTGTCGACTGATTTGTGCACAGCATCTCCTTTTAAAAGTGACGCTGTAGAGGGCTGCCACAATAATTTTGGAGAAACCAGTTCAAGCCAGGTCACTTTTGTGTCAAAGCAAGGCAACCCCCCCTCCCCCCCCCTCAAATTTGGGAAAACGTTTTGAACATTCGCAAACATATTCAAACAGTTGGCAAACACGTTTGCCGTGTACGCTCGCCGGGTTTGAACGCACCTCAGGTCAATGTTGTGTCGAAGGTAACCCCCCAAACCATATGGTGCCTTCAAAATGGGGAAAACGTTTTGAACATTTGCAAACATGTTCAGTTTTGCGCTTGCTTTGAGGTTGCCACGAACACAAGCAAACGGCGTGGAGGTAGTTGTCGGTGAACACTCATGGACGCTGGATGAAGGGTGACAGATTAAATCTTATACATTTGGAATGTTTACACAAAACGTTCAAATGTCACGTTCAAAGCAAACGCGTTCGCCATGAACGCTCGTCAAATTTAGAACGCACCGCAGGTCAATGTTGTGTCGAAGATAACCCCCAAACCAGGTCTGTGTTATGTTTACTGTAATCCCCCTCTCTCTCTCTCCTCCCGTCTCCCAGACGACCAGGCGGGCATGAAGTCTCCGTCCACGTCACTGGGTTCCGAGCTGACGTCGCCAGGCTCCTCCTCCTCCTCGTCCCCCTCCCCCACCTCCCTGCAGGACTCCGGGGCTCCCCCGCTGGCGCCCCGCCCGTCCCCCAGGGGTCTCCACGCTCCCTCCCTGCCCAGCGAGAGCTCGCCGCCCCCCCACTGGGCCGCTGGCCACACCGCCCCGTACGCCGCCACCTCGCTGCCCAACACGCACTCCTCGCTCTCGCCAGACTTCCCGCACCCTTCCCTCTCCTCCCAGACCCACTCTCCGCCGACGCCCCAGGCCCCCGGACCCCCTCCCCAGCCACCACCGGGCCAGACTTCGGCCCCCCGCCATCAGGCCCGCTCCCACTCCAGCGCCACCTCCCCGCATATGGGCACCTCGGCCACCACCACCACCAGCACCACCTCCTCCTTCTCCCAGCGGCTCAGGGGTGGTGGTGCGTCCAGCCCCCAGGGGGAGCAGGGCCCCCTGGGGGTGCCCCCCACGTTGGCGGTGCTCCTGGAGGAGCTGCGGGTGCTACAGCAGCGACAGATCCACCAGATGCAGATGACGGAGGAGATATGCCGGCACGTGCTCCGCCTCGGGGGCGCCGCCCTCTTCTTTCCCCAGGACGGGCACCTGTCGGCCGGCTCCCCGTCGCCGCCCGACCCCTCCGTCTCCGCCTCCTCCTCCTCCATGTTCCTGGCGGGGCTGCCGTCCTCCCTGTTTCCCCAGACGCACGCATCCAAACCGGGCCTCGCCGACGACAGCCGCACCCCGGTCACCACCACCACCGCCGCCATCGCCTCCTCCGTGGCCTCCCTGCACCCCCTCTCGCTGTCGCTGGGCCTGCCGCCGCGCTACCTCCACGAGAAGTCCCCCAACACCTCCCCCTACGGCCATGGCAACGCCGCGCGCTTCCCCGCGCCTCCTCCTCCGCCGCCACCGCCTCCTCACCCATCGTCGTCGGCCTCCTCCGCTTCATCCTCCTCCTCTTCGTCGTCTTCTCATCACCTCCCCGGCACCAGCGGCCACTCCCATGAGCTCCTCCAGCCCTCCTCATCGTCGGGGCGCTCCCAGCACGCCTGCCGCTTCTGCGGAAAGGTTCTGAGCAGCGACTCGTCCCTGCAGATCCACCTGCGCTCGCACACGGGCGAGCGTCCGTACCAGTGCCCCGTGTGCCTCAGCCGCTTCACCACCAGGGGGAACCTCAAGGCCCACTTCCTGCGGCACCGCGAGCAGAACCCCGAGCTGTCGCTGTCGCTGCTGCCGCCGGCGCTCTGCGAGCCGGGGCCGCCGCCCGACCGCTCCGCCCCCAGCTCCGCCCCCGGCTCGGCGGCAGCGCCCTCCTCCTCCGCTCAGCGCCGGAGGAAGAGGCGCTGGGCGGAGGAGGAGGAGCCGTTCGGCGGAGGGGCGAAGGGCGTGGCCACCCCGGGGATGGCGGAGGCCGTCGCTCTGGGCTTCCTCTCCGGCCGCCCCTGCCCCTCCTCCATGCCCCTGCCGCCCTCAATGGACATGGCGCTGCTCTCCACCGCGCACTCCCTCCTGCAGCTGAACCGGGTCTCCGGCGGCGGCATCCTTCCCCCCTCCTCCTCCTCCTCCTCCTCCTCCTCCGCCACCTCCACCTCCTCGTCCTCCTTCAAGGGGGCCAAGCAGCACCGCTTCGACGAGAACACGCCACCCCACGCCGCCCTCCACTCCCCCTACGCCCAGCTGGCTCATCTCCCCAAGATCCTGTTCCCGGGCGGGGCCTCGCCCCACCACCTGGCCCTCCTGCGTGGGGGCTCCGCCCACCTGGGAGGGGGCTCCCCCCACGCTCTCTCCTTCCCCTTCCCGCCGTTCCCCAAGCCCCCGACGTCCTCCCCGCCGGCCCCGCCTTCCTCCTCCCCTTCCTCCTCCCAGACATCGGACACCTCCAAGCTGCAGCGGCTGGTGCAGAAGCTGGAGAAGGGAGGGGGCGCGGGGGCCTCCCCGTCATCGTCCACCTCCTCCTCGGCCTCGTCTCACGGCCCGGCGGGCGAAGCCTCCGCCAACGACCTCACCAGCGCCTACCGCAGGGAGATGCTGGCCGCGCTGGGCCTCAGCTCCAGCGCTCTGGGTCTCCCGGGGTCGGCCGGCGGGGTCGCTTCCACCGACGGAGGCCCTCTGCTGGCCGCCAACCAGTGCGGCGTGTGCCTGCGCGTGCTCAGCTGCCCGCGGGCGTTGCGGCTGCATCAGGCCACCCACCTGGGCGGCGAGCGGCCGTTCCCCTGCAAGCTGTGCGGCCGCTCCTTCTCCACCAAGGGGAGCCTGCGGGCCCACCTGGCCACGCACCGCGCCCGCCCCGCCAACGCCCGCGCCCAGCAGAACTCCTGCCCGCTGTGCCCGCGCAAGTTCACCAACGCCCTGGTGCTGCAGCACCACATACGCCTGCACCTGGGCGGCCAGATCCCCCCGGAGGAGGAGGGGGAGGAGGGCAATGCCGGGGAAACGGGGACGGCCGGCGTCGGGAGCGCGGATTTGTTTGGCTCCGCCCTCAAGCCCCAGCAGCTGGTCCCGCTGGCCCTGACCGTGAGCAGCGGGTCGACGCCCACCTTTGACCTGCGCCCCGCCCCCAAACAAACCCCGACCGCGGCCCCGGTGTCTGTGAAGGTGGAGGAGTCCGAGGCACCTCCTCCAAGGATTAGCCCGCCCCCGACACTGACCTACATTCTTCCCTTGGCAGGAGCCGGGGACCCCCTGTCCTGTCCAGCAGACGACGGCCCTGTGAACGGCGACGCGTACCCTGAGGAGTTGGGGGAGGCGGGGACCCAGGCTGATCCCCCAGCAGCCGGCTTGCATTTATCCAGCGGGGGGGCAGATGAAGACGGGCCTCTGTCCCTGTGCGTGTCCAGGCCTGCTGTGGTAGCTAGAGGCGAAGGATCCCTGCCTGTGGAAGGCTGCGCCAGTGCTAACAGCGAGCTAGCTCCTGGTGATTGTTCTAGCGCTAATAGTGAGCTAGCCCTCGGTGCTTGTGTTATTGCTAATGGCGAGCTAGTTCCCGGCGCTTTTGCTAGAGCTAACGATGAGCTAGTCCTCGGTACTGTAGCCAGTGCTAACGGCGAGCTAGCCCCCGGTGCTTGCGCTATTGCTAATGGCGAGCTAGCCCCTGGTACTCAAGCTAGCGCTAACGGCGAGCTAGCCGCTAGTGCTCATGCTAGCGCTAATGGCGAGATAGCTCCTTGTACCCACACTAGCACTAACAATGAGCTAATACCCAGTGCTCACGCTACAGCTAACGGCGAGCTAGCACCCGTTGCCGAACTGACCCCGAAGCCCCCGCTGCTCGCACTTATGCCCCCAAACAGTCCGGCGGCGGTGGTCTGCGTAGCCGGAGGCGTGCCCCTGGCCCCACGGCCCAACAGAACTGCAGCCAGTAAGGAAGGTATTGGCGGGGGCACATCGACTCAAGAACTCGCGGCGGTGCTGACCATGGGGCAGACCCCCGCGCAGCACGGCGACGCCACAGCAGAAATGCCTCGGGAGGACACCACATCCCTCCGCCTCCCTCCGCCCCCAAAGCCAGTACCTGCACCGCCCACCCAGATTCCCCGCCCCGAAAAACCTTACTGTTGCTCCCAGTGTGGGAAGGCGTACGCCAGCCGCAGTGGGCTTAAGGCAAGTGGCGCAATACTGTATTCCCTGTTGCGATTTTTAAATTTTATTAAAATAACATAAAAATGTTTTGTTATTCTGATAGTAAACTGTGTGTGTGTGTGTGTGTGTGTGTGTATTCCATTTGTAACTATCGATATTGTGCTAAGAAAGAAACTTATTTTATATAACTATTCTAATTTATAAATTATAACCAAACTAACTCTTCCTACTCCCCCTTCCCCCACATCAACAGGGGCACATGAAAACCCACCCAGGAGCAGTGATCAACGCCCTCTCCAAGGTCCAGGCCAATGACGGGGACATTACAAGCGTTTCCCATTCGGCCAATAAGAGTGCCGGACAGCGCAATGAAAAGCAGCCATTGGCCAAAACCCAGGACAGTGTTAGCGCTGTGGACCCTCTACCCGTCAGCATTGGTGCTACTGATGGAGGTGCCGCTATGGACTTGGCTGTGTAGAAACGTGTCTGCTTGGGTTCAAACAAGCCCAATTAGATGCAAAAAAGGTCCTGACAAGGGAATGTATTTTTCTTTTTTTCCATAGAAAAAGATTTTTCTAGAAATTTTTCTAAAGCATGTCTATTTTCTATTAGATAGTTCTAGTTTGTCTGTAAGGAATACGGTGCAAAGTAGTGTTTGACAGAGTATAGCTGTGTATTTTTCTTTTTTCTTTTCTTTTACTTCAGAGAATACAGTGGGGTCTTGCGCTACACATTTCACAGAACGGCCATCAGATTTTTTAACTGCCAGTTTTTTGTTTTTTTGTTTTTTCTGTTTCGCAGTTGTTTCCAAACAAGCTTTGTCGGTTATTCTCAGTCCTGGGAACACTATGATTGAGGACTGAAAGAGAATCCTCTTTGCATCTGCCTCATAAACGTATAGTTCCGTACAAAATCTAATCCATGCCAAACAGGCCACTTTAGTAATGGCCGACCTTTTTGTAAATATCAAATGTGGTTACTTTTCTTGTACTTTTTTTTTTTTTCTTCTCCAATGTTTTAATTCCTTATATTGTTTCACGTAATGCTGCTTGGGTGCGTGTTTCCGACGTGCTGTGTTGCACGGCGATACCCCTACACCTCTCGTATGGGACGCGCGATGATATCCGATTTCGACAATGACAATATCGAACGCAATAACTACGACAGCAAAGCCGATAACAATGATTGTGTTCCGCTCCGGACAGCCCTGCTACTGTTGACGGCAGCTTCACTGATGCTGATGATTGTAACCGCCGTTGAGTATCTTCAACCGCAGACTAACCGCTGCAAGGTTGAGCCCTGTCTGCTACGATGTGCCTTCCTTGTCCACTAGTCCATCTACAGCTCCCATACTCCCTCCTCTCTCCTCTCTCAAAGCACTGGAGAGTGAAGTTTTCTGCCCCGGCAGAAACTGTCTGCAGTCACATTCCTTAGTTTTACCACTTGTTTTCTTGTAGTTGCTGTGCAAAACACCCCTTACACACACACACAAATGTACACACTCTTTCTCTCTCTCTCTCTCTCTCTCTCTCTCTCCATGTGATGCTTAAGGATTAATAAAGGAACGGGGATGTAAGGTCTGTTTTGTCAGTTGTCAGTTTCATGGAGGGATGGGTCTGTTTTATCTAGTCTGTCTTTCTGAAAAGTCTACTGGTTTCTCTAAAGTCTTGGCTCAGTTCTCTCACTTGTTTAAGCATTCTGTGTGTGTGTGTGCGTGCGCGCCTGTTTGTTGCAGCATGCGGTGCGACTGGACTGCCTTTGTCTAGAGGCGCTAGGCTAGCTGTCCGCTAATTCTGCCTTTTCTTTTCTTCACTTTCTTTTCATGCGTTTCAGGACCGTGTGTGTGCGTGCATGCGTGTGCGTGCGTGCATGTGCACATGAGTGAGTGAAAAGGATAATCGGAGCCTATATGCATGTGACTGAGGGTGCAGCTGTAGAAGATGCATCCCCCCCCTCCATCCCCACCTCCCAATACTCTTTCATTTTCTCTTTCATTACCCCCCCCCCTTTCTGTAAAGGGCTGACACACAGGAAGCTCTAATCCTCACACAAAGCCACCCCTCTCTCCCACCCCCCCCCTCCACCCTCCTCCCAAAAGTGACTGGGGGCAGCGGCCTGGGAGGAGGGAGCAACCTGGCCCAGCTGTCCTCCAAAATGGCCGCCCCCTCCTTAATTCCCCTCCAGTCAGCCCCGCAGACCACTGGGTGCTCCGGAAACCATGACGACCGTGGTAACCGGGGAGAAGAATTCGAAAAGGCCAGAGAGTGTGAGCAGAGACAGAAGGAACCTTCGAGGTGCCATGTGTGAGTAGTTTGTCCACAGCGTCAGGAGATGTGTCTCAATCCAATACAGTGGAATCCGCCCTGCTGTTCATATAAATACTTACATAGTGTATGTATATAAACAAGTAATAGCGCAGTTCAGTCACTAGCCAGGTGAGATTAAGGAAGGTGTGGGGAGGGGTGGGGGGGCTGCAAATGGTCACAGGTGTGATGTTAGAGATTGCCTTTGATAACACAGAACTTGGGGGCCCTATGACATGGCCACACAACACAACTTAATCAACTCGGTTACACGGGAACAAGGAATCTTCCATCATGCTAATTAATCATTGCATAATATGCCCCTCTTTAATCTGTCACTATTGATCAGTTACCTTTTATTGTGGAAAACAATAGAGATGCAATGTGGTCCATTGCTTGATTTAATCTAGTTATTGAAACATACAATACATGTACTGAACATAAATGCATTACCTACAATCACAGATACTTATGAGGGTGCAATCTTAATAAATCAACACAGGACAGTAATTAAATGAAGCCTATACAAACGGCCCGTAGATGATTAGATTAGAAAATAACGCTATTTTAGGCCTATATCAAATTAAAACAAGAAGGCAGCAGGCTACATGAACTATTTATTGTACATGTATTTTTTACACTATGCAGTCTTTTCTATAACCACAAGAGGGAGACATATTTACGTTGTAGGTTGCTAACTATCTTTGCAGACTATCTTGTGTGTTTATATTCCTGTGCGATTGTGTTATCTCTATATGCAATAATAACAAAACACTCCAATCGAGCTGATTTAAAATGTGCTTTCCAATGTAGATATGTAGTTTCTTTATTGTAGCAACAATAAAACGATTAGCTACTAATTAACTTTTAATGTATGTCATCATGATTATTGGGATTAATGATTTCATAGAACTAGTTGAATCATGCACATAGGCATAGCCTATAGTCTGCATTAAAAAGGACACGTCAGTGGGTCAAAATCATTTGACCTTGAAACCTAATTTAAAGAAAAATCTGAGATTTTCCATTTAACTTGGCTATAGATGCTTCGCTCAAAAAAGATTTGTATTTTTTAAATCAACTTTGACTTTGATCTGGTAAAACTTTGGTTACTTTCTAACAATATTGCATCCTCATTTCTTAAAAAAAAAGGGTTTACTACATTTGACAATAAAATGGAATATGACAGGGTTGGACATTGCATGACATTTTATGCAATTAAAGCACATGCTCTTTGAAAAGAGATTTTTAATCTCAATAAAAGTCTTAATCTTATATTAATGGTGCACTTCCAATTAGCAAAGTGATTCATTGTCCACTTTCAAATAGCATCTATTTAAAACATTTAAAAAACATTTATATAATAAAAATGTCACAATACAGGTTGGACATCTTAAACTTGACAATATCCAACTACAAACACAATATTGTGAACATTTGGGTGTAGCTATCGTAGGCTAGACAGCTAGGCTGTTTAATGTAGCCTACTTGCATCAATTGTTTTCAACATTCATTGAAGCAAAACAGAATTATCCCGGTGATGTCATTGATTAGATCGGTCAGTTTCTTAAAGGGGAAATTACCCCACAATAACAGAAACCGAACAGCAAGTTAAGAGACAATTATGAAATGGAATGGAATGACCGGTGCAAAAAACATTTTTTAAATTAGGATAATAAACCATGGACTCATTGTAGGTCTATTGTGATTATTTGGCTATTCATAATAAAACATTCATTATTTTGAAATAGGCCTTTAGCATAAATGTTCATGATGACTGTGTGACACCAAATCTACTTTAGCAGCCTAATGTAAATGAAATGTAGTAATTACTAATAACATCTTAGAGACTAAGTTTTATTTGAATGATCATGTTATTATCATTGTTGCCTGCTCGTTGTTGAAAAACAGTAGGCTATGCAACAGAGAGCAACAGCGACATCTATTGACGGATAGGTGGAACACTTTCAGGACGATGCTCGCTCTTAAATGGCCAGCCCCTCCCATCCGGCCCTCTCGTCTCCTTGGTAGCGCCGTTAAAAGGGGGAAACGGTCAAATCAGCGCACCTTATCAGTCCTCATCGGGTGTCTCTCAGAGGCTACAGAGGCGAACAACGTCAAACCTGGTGTCTGTAAAGTACGGACTAGCACGGCAGAAGCCTAGCTACACTAATACAGTTATTAGGTGAGAGTGGGAACCATGAGGGGCAATCTAGCGAGACGTGAATGAGAAGAAAAGTGTGTTTGACCATCACTTTAGATACGCCTGGAGCTCGGCTTGGACCTCCAAGAGGACACCACAGATCATCACATCGCCTGTAACACTTGGATAAGGTAAGGCAACCGTAATATGGGGTGATTTTGTTTTATGTAGCATAAGGTAAAATAGGATTGAAGCTGTCTACATTCTCAAACCATTATTTATTAACTTTTATCGGAATACCTTGGCTATCTGAGGCTGTCAATGGTCTAAAGGAGAACCATTAGGCTATAATAATCTAACATTTTTATGTGATGGAACCTGATGATCGTCAACACAGTTCCGATGTTATAGACCTACAATTAAAAGTAAGATTAAAAATATGTATGCAAAGTAAAATACAGTTCTACACTTGGCTACAGTACAGGAAGCGAATATACGGTAGTGGCTAGCTGTGGGGAATCTCAGTTCTCCAGTTATTTTAAAGAGTAACCTAAGAGATAACAGATGAG
This sequence comes from Forbesichthys papilliferus, assembly GCA_025399855.1. NCBI lineage: Eukaryota > Metazoa > Chordata > Actinopteri > Percopsiformes > Amblyopsidae > Forbesichthys > Forbesichthys papilliferus. The sequence goes on from JAODOY010058410.1 coordinate 27,985, forward strand.
ATACAGTGGCTTGTTTTTAATGAGGCAAACCAGAAACGAGATAGGTATTGGCAAAGTTCTACTTGTCCGTAATAGGACATTATAATAGGCTATAGCATTATGTGTTGGAACCCCAAAACAGACACACAAACGACGTAAACCTACATAAGCATGCAGCTTCCAGCAATACATAATTACAGTAATGTTTGATATACTGTACAACAGAGTTATTTTATATTGAATAGTCAACCATATGTATAATCGTGCTATTATTGTTAATTAAATGGGCTATAATCTCTCAAATATATAGCAACAGTACAATAAGACTATAGCTATAATAGTCTTATCTACTGTTGCTATATACTTAGCTATATATTGCTATATATTTTAAGCTAGGCTAGGCTACAATACACATTAACCTAATAGGCGGTAGGGTGGGTGTATTCAAGTATGCAGAACTCAAAGACAACCACGGGGTAGCAAGGTGCAGTGGTTATCTTGGGTGTCCTCCATTAATACCAGCACAAGGAGGAGTCTGAATCCCTTGACAGCAGCAGAGTCCCTCGGCGACAGTATCCGGGGGCACAGGGCGAGCCCACCAGTAACCTTGAGCACATCAGGAGGAGCGCCGCTTTATCACCCCGGTGCCTGGACCTTGCACCGGGGATGGTTATAGCTTTGCACCTATACAATCACTGGCACGATCGCGGTCACATGCACGGGTGGCACTCATCACCTCTGGCTACAAACACACATATACCCCCCAACCCCCCCCCCCCCTTCCCCGCCCCCAAGGCCCAGATGCGGTTGATGTTGATTTCTGTATATATTTCTATAACATTAAAGGATGTTCCTGGCTTCCTTCTTTGATCGTGACCCCAGGTTCCTTGTCACAGACCGTTGTCGTGGAGAATTCTGATGTGCCAGTGAGCAAGCGTCGACATTTGATCAGTGGTGTGGTCAACGCTTGCTAACCTCCACACGGAAATCGAACGCACGGTATTAATTTTGTTAGCTGGAGCTGTGTTCTCCAATATACAGTGAATTGTTGACCTCAGAAGAACACATTTAGCTTTTAATGGTTCCCAGAACACATTTTAAGATGAAAGGTGATTGTGCATTTCGTGCAGTGGCACCAAGGATGTGGAACTCTCTCCCTCTAGACCTGAGAGCCTGATATTCTGTGGCCGCTTTTAAAAAACAGCTCAAGACACATCTTTTTCAGCAAGCTTTTATTTAGCAACATAGTGTTTTTGTTTTCTATTATAATGCACTTTTATTTTGTACGGTGTAGGATTTTATTTATTTGCATTGCTTTTACTGTACAGCACTTTGTGACCTTTGTCTGTGAAACGTGCTCTATAAATAAACTTTACTTACATCTACTGCACATTTTAAAAACTGTCCGCTCTCGCCTCGAACACTGTAACTAGCGATGGTGTGCGTGTGTGTGAGGAATGCACGAGTGGCTCTGTGTGTGTGTCATATTTATTCTTAAAATCCATGCGTATGCTGATGGCAATGACCTTTGCACTGCATGTGACGGGTCATTACGCTGACTGCTAGCCTAATAAACGGGGTTCCGTGGTTGGGTGGTTTTTATGTGCCTGTCCCAGGGTCCTCCGTCGGCTGAGACTAATGGGGATAGTGGGGTGGGGGTGGGGGGTCACGCTTGCTGGTGAAGCCTTGAAGCCTCAGGCATGTAGGATAGATGGCGCGCTTGCTAACTCGGTCAATACACTTAACCTTAAAAGGCCATTTGCCATGCCGCCTAATGGCTCACAGATGATTCTGTGCTCCAACAGTGAGTGTAGCGCGTGTGTGTGTGTGTGCGTGCGCGCACGCCTTCATAGGTCTGTTTCCATGCCAACATCATTAGCATTGGGTCTTCCCCTCTAAACAGACTGTCATAACCCGGCATAACCATGCCGCTTAAATGACTGTAGTAAGTGTGCTGTGTAACGGAAGTGTTGCCAGGGTAACATCTTCACCACTATAAACTTGTGTGTGTGTGTGTGTGTGTGTGTGTGATCAGCAGATGTCACCGGCACATCCATAACCAGGAAGGACTTGACTCTCTCTTCGCACCGCAAGCAGAAACGCACCCAGCCGATAGGCTCCGCCCCCCTTCGGCTCCACACCACTTCTCCGTCTCCATGGCGTCCTACAGCCTCGCCCCGGACGTGGCCAACGGCGGCTCTCCATTGCCGTCGCGGACACCGTCGCTGGGATCGGCGACCTCCGGGGACGCCATGAAGCTGAAGAAGGAGATCTCGCTGCTCAACGGCGTGTGCCTGATCGTGGGCAATATGATCGGCTCGGGCATCTTCGTCTCGCCGAAGGGCGTGCTGCTCCACAGCGCCTCCTACGGGCTGTCGCTGGTGGTGTGGGCCGTGGGCGGAGTCTTCTCCGTGTTCGGGGCGCTGTGCTACGCCGAGCTGGGCACCACCATCAAAATGTCGGGGGCGTCGTACGCCTACATCCTGGAGGCGTTTGGCGGCTTCATGGCCTTCATCCGCCTGTGGACGTCGCTGCTGATCATCGAGCCCACCAGCCAGGCGGTCATCGCCATCACCTTCTCCAACTACATGGTGCAGCCCGTCTTCCCCACCTGCATCGCACCCTACGCGGCCAACCGGATGCTGGCCGCGGCTTGCGTCTGTGAGTGGGGGTGCGCCTGTTGTTTGTTTGTCTAGTTGGCTGGCATGTGTGTGTGTCTGTGTTTGTCTGTTTGTGTGTGGGGGTGAGTGATGGATCGGGGAGGAAGTTGAAGTTGCCAATGAATGCTGTTTGCATGCTAGCCAGTTAGCCAGCAAGCTAACAAATGAGAGAGAGAGAGAGAGAGAGAGAGAGAGAGAGAGAGAGAGAGAGAGAGACCAGCAGACAGGCCATTTTGGATGACTGGCAGACTTCCTGTGTTGGTAGGTCATTGACTCCATATAAAAGAGGAACTGATAGTTGACATGACAGACATCAGTGTCTCATTCCTGCACAGCAAAGTGGAAAAGTCCTCCACTTACTCAATATCGGGCCACTCCATTAAGAAACCTCAGTGTGATTTCTCACGTGACACTGGCTAAATGACTGGACACGTCACCAGACCGCCATTGCTTCTGTATTACTGTATCTAGTGGTTTAGCAATTCACGACTTGGCCTGATTCTCGGTCAGTTGGCCGTTGAAAGAATGGTGGAAATGGTGAAAGAAAGAGTATCACTGACTAAATATAATAAATCTGAGTAATAAGAACACCCTCACAAGATCACAAAACACCTCCGAGGCAACCGAACACTACTTTGGAACAAACTAGTGGGATACCAACGCTCAGGCAACCGTGGGATTATTAAAACCCTCCGGTTGGAGTCTCCCAAGAAGTTCACAGACAACCCTTGACATTTCAAGTTCACAAAAAAGCTCCTGGTCGGCAATAAATATTACACATTCATCAACCCACCTACCTACACAGTGACGCACGTGTGTTCTGATCTGTGTGTTCACACATACAGAAGATAAGCTGTTGCTTTAAGGAGTGCTGAGCGTGCTGATAGCAGAGAGCTAAAGTCCTTGGTTTAGTAAGACTCTGACCCAAGGGGCTAACAGCTACTGACAGCTCAGCATGACAAGAGAAGGTCTCATACGAAGCTCTACAGAAAGCTGGCCCTCAACTAGCCGAGCCCAGCTGTGCTTCAAGGAAAACTTTTCTCCAACATTCCAGGAAGCTGGTATCTGTTTATTGGCTCTCATTCATGGCCAATGTCCTACCTGCTGTTGTGATGAACTCCTTGCAGTTTGGTGGCTGAAAGGTTGGCGTATTCTGCTTGACATGGCCAAGTAAACTTTGGTACTACATAGCTTCTGTCCCAGGGCGTACATCATCCTGGACAGCCCTTTCTCGTAAACAATCCATTCCTGTTGGTGTTGCACTTTCTTTTTTTAAATTTTATTAACTTGCCCTGACTTTATTAGTTATTAACTAGTTATTAGCTAGGCTGAGTGGGAGTGGAAGAATAGGTCAGAGTTAACAGTCCAGAAAAGATGCCACAACTGCAGCCCAAGTCCAAATGTATTTTTTGTATTTTTTTCAGTGTACATTTTGATTTGACACAATATGAGTTTAACCTTTCTGTGTACCTGCAGACAAAACATTTGAGCGTTATATTATTATAGTGATATAGCTCTCCACTGCTGGTTGGGGTCCATGTGCATGACTTGTGTGTGTGTGTGTGTGTGGGGGGGGGGACCACACATCTGCACAGCAATGCGTAAAGTAAAATTCGACATCCAGTTCAGCGGGCCGCCACCCTACACCTGATCCCACACCTCTCACCCTTCTAGCCTTTCACTGTCAACACACCACACCTCTGCCTGTGTGTGTGTCTGTCTGTGTGTCTGTGTGTGTGTGTGTGTGTCTGTGTGTGTCTGTCCACGCCAGGCGAGCCATGTTGTGTTTGAGCAGGTTTCCCGTGGCGACCGGAGCTGTTATGATCCTACCGCCCGTCTGCGCGGTACAAGACGATAACGTTGTGAAGCCCCCCCGCTAAACAGGGGTGATACTTCTCGGGGCTCTGGGACAAATAGCGGGGGTGCGTTTGATGTAATCCTCCTTGGGTCGTTAACCGGGAGGTGCTCTCACCACAACCGCGTTGTTGCGAAGCGGGAGAGCGCCCTTGAGCCGGTGAAATTAACTTGGAACGTCGATTGCGGTGAGATTTTATCCAGAGCAAACAGCACTGGTGGTAACAAAAGTCGTGGGTTTATCTCTCCAGCCGTCTTTCAGACACACACAGCGCAGCACACGCTGTAACATGTGAATATCTAACTTTATAGCTGCGTGTTATCACACAGGTTGCTTCCTCAGAGTAAAACGGTCCCATCGGAAGGGAGATCAAGACGTTTGATTTCGCTGGGTGTGTTGCTGTCATCAGGTTTACTTTACACACTCGCAGATTAGACGCCACAAAGGTCACTACTGGCAACAGTGAAGAATCTAGCCGTAGTGTGTCAGTAGGGTGGTGTGGAGCTCTGTGTACAGTCAGCCAGCGAACAGCCACCTTGAGTAGACAAAGCGAAACTTACTTCTTGATTTTGTTTCATGCTGTCTGCTGTGAGCGTGCGTGCCAGGGCGTGCGCGTGCGATGTGTCAGTACTGCAATGTGCGTATGTGCTGCTCTCAGCTGTTTTAGGCTGTCGGGGAAAACAACAGGCCCCTTCTGCCGAAGTCAGCAGCACCACTTCCTTAAAGCGGCGCAGGCTCGCTACAAATGCAAACCACTCTCGCTCACTCTCCCATTCCTTCCCCCCCCTCCCCCCCACTCCTCCCCACCCCAAGGTTTGCTGACCTTCGTGAACTGTGCCTATGTAAAGTGGGGCACCAGGGTGCAGGACTTCTTCACGTACGCCAAGGTCATCGCTCTCATCGCTGTCATCATCGCCGGCCTGGTGAAGATCGGAGGAGGTAAAGCTTCCATCTTGGGTCCGCCGTTCCCCAAATAATGTGGCAGAATCTGTCGTACCATTTGAACAATACATATGTTATTATCTGATACATAACAAATATACTGGCGTCGTCCTTTTATAATGACTACGATTGGAAGAACTCCGATTGAGTATATTTTGCAGAACGTTTTGTCAATTCTATCCTGAGGCCACGGAAACGTGTGCGAAGAGACAAAGATTCAAGGGAAGTTAGTTGTCTGACAAAGGTCAATCTGTATTATAAACATCTTTTATCGTCTTGGGAAGCAGATGTGGCTGTTGTTCAGAGCCACTACAGAGAATTTAAGGAATTTCATTCAGCGCAAATGAGAGAATCATTCTTGTTCATTACAAACTATGTACATAAATAAGGATACACACTCTCAAGGATTAAGATATAAGATATAAGGCTTATAGCATTATAGCATATATCATTATGTAAGGACAACTCCAGTTACAGAAATGAACTGTTCCCACAAACTCCTTCACATTTCTTATGTGTGTGTGTGTGTCGCAGGTCACACTCAGAACTTTGAGAACATGTTCGACGGCTCTTCCAGGGACCCTGGCGACATTGCGCTGGCCTTGTACTCCGCTCTGTTCTCCTACTCTGGATGGGACACTCTGAACTTCGTCACAGAGGAGATAAAGAACCCAGAGAGGTGATCTTGCCACATTAGGCTAGAGTGAAGTGGTGCGTTAGCTAAGTATTAGACTAGTGAGGTGATGGCATTGATAATGGACAAGTATGAGATGTGGATACTGTGTGTGTGTGTGTGTGTGTGTGTGTGTCTTGGGTCTTTGCTTTGACTCACAACCAGAAGCTGATTTGATCTGAAGGCCAAGGCCAAGGCCAGACACGAGTTCTCAGGCAGATTAGGTGACAAACAGCTCCACTTTTGTCCACCCACCCCCCACCCCTACCCCCCCCTGCCTTTCTCACAGCCCCACATCTTCACCAGGAAGTCAGCTGTTGACCTGGCTCCCTCCTGAGGAACCCTGTATGGAGGCGAGCACATCGCAGTGCTTCCCTGTTGGTTAATGAAGTTTCCCCCTTTTGTTTTTGTCTCCTCCTGCTGGTTGTTGTGGTGTACTACAGGAACCTGCCGCTGGCCATTGCCATCTCCATGCCTGTAGTGACTGTGATTTACATCCTGACCAATGTCGCCTATTACGCCGTTCTCCCAATCAACGCCATCCTGGACAGCGACGCTGTAGCTGTCGTAAGTCTCTGAGATCATTATTTCGCTTTTACGATTTAATTATTTCCCATTCCCTCCTGTTTTGATGATATCTCTCGTATTGTACTGCACTTGTGTATATGGTTTAGTTTTAAATTATTTTTTAATATTTGTGATTATAGTTCATACCAATACATTTAGAGAAGACGTTTTACCTGTTTACCACCTGAACAGCAATGTTGTACGATGTTGTATGATGTACAAGAGACTTGGTCAAAGGGCTTTAGATATACTGTGTGTCAGTGTGTGTGTGGCCCCTGCTGGCTTCAAATGGTATCACAGTTTGATATAATATACTGACAATATCTGTAGAGATAATTAGACCTATTATTAAATTAATATTTTCTTTTCACCACCTTTGTAATGTATTAATTATTGTTCACCTTGAACAGACGTTTGCAGACCAGGTGTTTGGTGTGATGAACTGGACCATTCCCCTTGCCGTAGCTTTGTCATGCTTCGGAGGACTCAACGCCTCCATCTTGGCTTCCTCCAGGTGAGTGACAGTGTCAACCGGCTGTGAGCCACTTACTACACTGAAGAAACCCCATAGCAGCACCCTTGCCACGCTTACAAAGGCTCCAAATAACCACGTGCGTGTGCATGTGTGTGTGTCCCCCTACAGGCTGTTCTTCGTGGGCTCCAGAGAGGGACATCTGCCAGACTACCTGTGCATGATCCACGTGCACCGCTATACACCGGTGCCCGCCCTGCTGTTCAATGTCAGTACTACACCACAAAGCTAATAACTGATGGAATAGGGTCTCTAGGGTAAACTCACTGAGTAAAGAGGGTATCCCATAACTTCCCCGCCTCCCGTGACTGGCCCGCTCAGTCCCAACAGTCTTAAAAGGGCCAGGCGTCCATTTCATCTCTCCTCCTCCTCCTCCTCATCTCCCCAGGGTGTCATGGCGCTCATCTACCTGTGCGTGGAGGACATCTTCAAGCTAATTAACTACTACAGCTTCAGCTACTGGTTCTTCGTGGGCCTGTCCATCCTGGGGCAGCTGTACCTGCGCTGGAAGCAGCCCGACAGGAAGAGGCCGCTGAAGGTAATAAACACTGGCGCCATCCAGTGCTCAGTCCTCGTAATGCAGATGAACACATTTACATAGATGAACACGTCAGGAGAGAAATCGTTCCTCCTTCTATTGTTCCCCCAGACACTATTATTTAATCAAATGAATATTCTCTTTCTCCTTCAAAACAAATGCTGTAAGATTTCAATATCCTAAATTACAGCTGCTTTATTTAACACAACTATTATAACAGCAGTATTTGCTGCAAGTGTAATGATCGCTCGGGGTCAAATTAAAGCTGCTGTATATTACATTTTTTAAAGCATTTCTGAGGTGAATAATCTCCCCCCTCTTCCTCCAGCTGAGCCTGTTCTTCCCAATCGTCTTCTGTATCCTCACCATATTCCTGGTGGTGGTGCCGCTCTACAGCGACACAGTCAACTCCCTGATCGGCATCGGCATCGCCCTGTCGGGGGTGCCCGTCTACTTCCTGTGCTGCTACACTCCCGCCCACAAGAGGCCGCTGTGGCTCAAGAGATGTATCGGTAAGATGGGCGTCTTTCAACAAGTGCTGTTAAATGCACAAATTGTAGGATCTTGTCAGATGTAGATTTCCTTTTTCTTCTTGATGTAAATGCGGTTCTAAAAGAATGTGGGGTTTGTTTACTATTAAACACTAAGCTATTATTACAAAATAAAAGAATACATTTCAAAATAAAATGACCTAACATCTCTCACCTTTCCTTTACACTTCCAGCCAAATCTGGCCTGCTTATTCAAAAGGTGTGCTTCTCCGTTCTGACTGAAATGGACGTGGACAAAGCACAATAGACACCCCCCCCCCCCCCCAACCAACCACACTACCTGAGCCGCACGCGAGACGCTCAATATCACCTATCCCAGCGCAAGTCGGTGTCACATCGCCTTGAAAACGCACAAAGACCTTGGCTTGAGCGCTACCTAAAGCACCTGGGTGGACTCGGTGACACCGGCTAAATGACTGGACACGTCACCAGACCGCCATTGCTTCTGTATGACTGTATCTAGTGGTTTAGCAATTCACGACTTGGCCTGATTCTCGGTCAGTTGGCCGTTGAAAGAATGGTTGAAATGGTGAAAGAAAGAGCATCACTGACTAAATATAATAAATCTGAGTAATAAGAACACCCTCACAAGATCACAAAACACCTCCGAGGCAACCGAACACTACTTTGGAACAAACTAGTGGGATACCAACGCTCAGGCAACCGTGGGATTATTAAAACCCTCCGGTTGGAGTCTCCCAAGAAGTTCACAGACAACCCTTGACATTTCAAGTTCACAAAAAAGCTCCTGGTCGGCAATAAATATTACACATTCATCAACCCACCTACACAGTGACATCCACGCACACACACAGCTCAGCTACACCTGACAATGACTCAGCTGACAATCAGTTGCCTTGGAAACACAGACAAACATTTGAGGCTGGTCATACAATGGCAAGGTTCCTGTTGACTTGTGAGAGAATAATCCATTCATTCCTTAAGAATCCCCCCCTCCGCAATTAAAGAACTGTACCTGTTACAGTGACTCATTGTCCTGTTGACAAATGGACTGCGTTATTGTCAAATTATATCCAAGCACCCAGTGACACTTGATTGTGAAATGGAAAATAATTAAGGGTTGAATTGTTAAGTGTTAAAGATAGCATCTTTGAACCTGAGAGCACTGGCGACCCCAGAAAATGTCCTTGACGTCATTATTTATAGAAAAGAGGAATACAAAATTGTAGAGAATATATTAACTTTATCCATATTTTGGTATCTTAAAAGAAAATCTATTAATATATGCTTGTATTTTTTATTGTGGCAGAGCTGCAAGTCTAGTGGAGAAAAGGGCTATTTTATAGTACACAAATTAACCTAAATTCATTCAATGTCTATAAAGTATGTGTTATTAAAACAGTTCCAGTGTTCTGTATTTATAATAAAGTTACCTGTGAACAATACAGACAGAATGTCCCTCCACTTAATGTGCAAGGTAGATTTAGTCAAGGTTTAATGGGGCAATATAATTTGCACTTCATACATACACAATGACAACCCTTTCCACATCGTCTCCAATCACTTCATCAAATCCATCAATAAATATGTACACGTGATCTGCACCCGCTATGATACGCTCATCCAATGGTCTCCTTCCATGGCCTTTCCTTAGACCTGGCTCGTTGGGGTGCCAGCTTGTCCTTTGCAGATGTTGCAGGCTGCTGCAGAGGATTATGGGTAAATGTCTGCCTCAATGGACCTGACCAGAGAAACGTAACCCGTTAGTTTGAATGAATGAAATATATCTTTATCTATCTATCTATCTATCTATCTATCTATCTATCTATCTATCTATCTATCTATATCTTGGCATTAACAGAGTCCCATTGTACGCTGGTTTTTTATAGCAATGCTGCATTTTTCCCCCCTCGTGAACCCAGTAACTGGAACGTTGCATTTGTTACATTTTTAGAGGATCCAGTGGACTGCAACATGCCCCCCCCAAACTGTCTTAACAAAACACAACCTTGCACACAGACACAAGATAAGGTCTTTAAAGTTGTGTGTCCTTGAATTTCTCTCTTCCCCTTTATTGTCCGTCAGTGACGTGCTCCAAACAGACCCCTCCTCTCTTTTCAGTAGCACTGTGCTTTGACGAGGAGGGCAAACGAGTACAGGATGTCCACTACATAATCTGCGATGCAAAGGAGACTAAGCTCTCAAACTATAAAATAAAAAGGTGAAATAAAATAAAAAAAGGTTTAATGGCTGACCTTTGGCAGCAAGGTCCAGGTGACCTTTGATCCTTCTCTCCCTCTCCTCCAGCTGTTGGGCCAGCTGAGCGTTTTTCCAACCTGCACAGAATAACCACGAATAACTCAAACATCTGTACGAAACACGCTACACAAAGAACAACACATACAGTGGAGCCACCTGGTGGTGATGGTGGGTTAGGACGGGCACTCTGCCACCACCTGTAACCATCATTACAATGTTTTGCCTCTAGGGGCACTGTTCTAGGCCTTCCGTCGGTCCGCTGCCCTCGAGCATCGATGAGCCTGAGTGGGTACTGCACCCACCACTGACCAGGAGCACCCCACAAGCAATGTTGTTACGGTGATGCTTCCATCCAACCTCCCCAATATCTCCCTCCCCGTCTCTCTACACTTTCATTCAAGAAAAAAGGCAAAAAAAAAGCCATGTACCATATAGACGTCTACAGTTTACTAGGGATGGCACAATCCAGTTTTTCAGTCACGATACCGATGTACTTTGGATATCGGCCGATACCGAGTACCGATCCGATTCCAGGGTTAAATTAAGTTTTAAGTTAAGTTGCAAAGTAAATGACAGCCAATCTCTATTTTAGGACTTAGATGCATTTTATAAACCTGCTGCTGATAGTGTGGCCTGGGTAGGTTAGACATGGCTGATGCTTGACAGTAGACCTACACGTGTAAACACATTGAATTGGAGCAGCCCCATGGATCGGTTACAACTGTCCAATTGTCACAGATACCGCCTCCACCGGTCGTCACCTACCCTTCTTCATGCTCTGAAAGAAGCCTTCGTTTTGGGGCACGACAGAGTCCGGGTGCTGGATCCTCTCTGGGATCCGCAGCTTCCGCCTGACCAGCGGGTGCTTCAGCAAGGCCACCTGGCCCAGCGAGAAGCAGTTGGAGGTCAGCCAGTAGGTGAACACCGCCTGGTGGAGAGGGTGGGGTATTACACAGAAGGAAATATGTTAGGTCACAATACATTTATATGTTAAAGTAAAAGTTAAATCTTGTATGCAGTAGTGCAATTTAAATGCGTGTATGGATGGTCATATATTATGCAGAGAGCTTTGTGTTTTTTATTGTATAAATGGTATTTTGGGGGTCCCTTTGCCCCACCGTTAAGTCAATGTCTAGTACTAGTTACAGTATCTCACAAAAGTGAGTACACCCCTCACATATTTGCAAATATGTGAGCATAACTTTTCATGTGACAACAATGAAGAAATGACACTTTCTGTACTCACTTTTGTTGCCAGCGGTTTAGACATTAATGGCTGTGTGTTGTGTTATTTTGAGGAGACAGCAAATTTACACTGTTCTACAAGCTGTACAATCTCTACTTTACATTGCAGAAAAGTGTAATTTCTTCATTGTTGTCGCATGAAAAGATATGCTCACATGTTTGCAAATATGTGAGGGGTGTACTCACTTTTGTGAGATACTGTAAGAGGTACACTCCTACCTAAACACACACATCTATCTGAAGGGTAAGAGACTGGCAGCTTTCCCTGTCTACAATTACAAATGAGTAATTTCATGGAAGTCTGAGCTGCCGGTGCTCCACTATGACACCTAGTGGCAGAAGGTGGTATTGTGCGGCAATACGGCCGACTGACCGTGGGGAAGTTGATGGTGAAGGGCAGGATGGCAAAGGGCATGATCCTGAACACCGTCTTCATGGTTCGCAGGTTGGGGTTGTCTATGCCTGACTCCGCCCCCAGCTGAAAGACAGAAACACACCCACATCGGTTCTGCAACATTTTCTATTATTATAAGCATATAAACTAAGAACAAATTAATATATTAAATTAAGGTCTAGCAAGAGAGAAGGGAGTACGGGGATAAAGAACAGAAAGACAAATCATCCGTCAAACACAGTCAACAAGGACACAACATAGCAACTACAACAACAGCAGGTAGCAGCCACACTACGCCTGCCCGCACTGCGGCTCACCGCACCTCCAGGATGAAGAACATGGTGGCTGTGGCGGCCAAGGGCAGGATGTAGAAGGGGTCCGCCATCGTCAGGTCGGGGAACCAGAGAGTGCCCCCTGTCTGCAGGCTGGGCACGGGTAGGTAGGCCATCTTCCTCAGGGCGATGAAGAATGAAATGAAGACGGGAGCCTGGGAAAGAAAAATATAAATTAATGCATTATTAGCACTAGAAACTAAATACTTCACCTATTAAATTCATTATTAGCACTAGAAACTAAATACTTCACCTATTCAATTCATTATTAGCACTAGAAACTAAATACTTCACCTATTAAATTCATT
>JAODOY010058411.1:0-17641 GCA_025399855.1 Forbesichthys papilliferus
CCTAGGCTACATCAGCAACCTAAATGAAGCGTCACTGTAGACCTACACCTAGGCTACATCAGCAACCTAAATGAAGCGTCACTGTAGACCTACACCTAGGCTACATCAGCAACCTAAATGAAGCATCCATTTAAAACTGTTTCTGCAGGACCTCCTTGACCCACATTGTATAGACCTGCCTGTAATGGTGTCTAGCCTACAGCCCATATAATAGCTGTGGTTTGCACTTGCATTTGTTTAAAAAATAAATAACTAAGGAAAAAGATGGAAAAGTGGCCCAGGACAAAGGGGAAAGAGATAAGAATATAAGAGCGGTAAATAAACAGGATATGCAAATGTCCGTCACATGGGCTGTGTAGCCTGCTCGTGTGTGCGTGCAACCATCCTGTTTAGTGTGAAAGGCCAAATAACTGGATAAGATTAGAGATATTCTGTAATCTCAATGTTGGAGCTCAGATGTCATTGTTTGGCTAAGAGCTAGACACTGGACTATAGAAGTGTCCTTCTATGATCCCCGATCTAAATCCTATTGAACATGCAGAAACATGCAGGCTGAAGAAGGCACCCTTCAAATCTGAGACAGCTGGAGAAGTTTGCTCAAGAGGAGTGGGCCCAAATACCTGTCGACAGGTGCAGAAGTCTCATTGAGAGTTACAGAAATCGATTGATTACAGTAATTGCTTCAAAAGGTTGTGCAACTAAATATTAAGTTCATCATACCATCATTTTTGTTCAGACCATTTTCATTACATTTTTTTTTTTCTTTAACCACAATTCAAAAGAAATATCTGATTTTCATTAGTTAATGTTCAGTACGTTTTTATTGATTATTACTTTATCAGTTTAAGGTTATTTCAGTGACCATTTTCTTTCTCTGACAAAGACCAACAATTTTGGTGTACAATATATGAACTCAGTATCGTTATCGCAATTTCACGTTGCGCAATATCATATCGAAAATGTGCAATATTTAGTTTATTTAGTGGAGAGATGCGTCCATTGGCTGTTTGGCTTAGTTGTGTTTGATTTAGACAGAACAGTAAGATGTGTGGCTGAGGAAGATAATGACACAATAGAGATGGAAGAGGAAACATTAGTGGCCATAAAGAATGTTTCCTCAGTAGCTTGGAATTACTGCTGTTGTACCAGTCCAATGTGACTGTTAGTTGAGAATGTCTTGTTTTGATGTTATGAATATATTTTGATGCATTTTCCCATAACCTTTGTGTTTTTACTTATGTTTAAAAATATCAAAGTTAATATCGATATAAAAATGTTCATCATCAATATCAAATGTTTTCAATATCATGCACCCCTAATACATATACACTGTATACACACACACAAACACACATATACACTAGGGGTGTAGATCACCAGTGACCCCACAATACAATATTATCACAATACTTTTGCCACGATACGATATTATTGCGATTGAAATAAATATTGCGATATTCTACGATATTTCGCAATTTATTACTTTTTGCAACATCAAATTATGTCCCCAAAGGAAAACTTAATTAATTAATTACTTAATTAGTTAATATTGGTTTGTTCACCTCATATAACTTGTATTGCTGCAAAATGTGATTGTCAAGCCGACTAACTGGCATGAACATGTCATAAATATTGTATACACCAAGTTAAAGTCTCGTGCAATTTATATAATGAAAGACACTTTGATACTTGGCGTCCGTGGATTGATATATTGCCATTGGGAAATATTGCAAATACTATGCTGATACCGATCCCCCCCACCTCTAATATATACATACACATATATATTGATCTGATATATATCACACAGTGTAAGTTTGTGATATATCTCAGATCAATTTATTTAGCTGAGATTACAGTCTGGAAACGCTGTTCGCATTAGAGTTTTCACAGCCGGTGGTCCAATCAGGGTGTTCGTGAGATGACGTTGAAGTCAAGCGTGTTTCTAAATGGTGGTAGAGCTAGATGAGACGATCAAAACAGTTGTACAGTTGTACCAATTGGTTAAACATTGTCCAATAGTTAAAACATTTACCAGGGGTCTACACTCAATAGGAGGAAACGACTGCGAAACACCTCCCAATGGAGCGTGTCCAGACACTCCCCACGTTCAGAATGGTGGAATGTTTGCTACAAGTTTAATGAACGCAAAAGGCAGTGGACTGAAGGTTACAAAACAATGAGGAGCTGGGCTGTCCATGTAGGCTGTGGGTGGAACAACGCTCACATGGCTAACAACAACATGGAGAAGTTGGGCTGTCCATATAGGCTGTGGGGTTGAACAACGCTCACATGGCTAACAACAACATGGAGAAGTTGGGCTGTGCATATAGGCTGTGGGGTTGAACAACGCTCACATGGCTAACAACAACATGGAGGAGTTGGGCTGTCCATATAGGCTGTGGGTGGAACAGCAGGTTATAACAAGGAGGAGTTGTGCTGTCCATATAGGCTGTGGGTTGAATAACGCTCACATGGCTAACACCAACATGGAGGAGTTGGGCTGTCCATATAGGCTGTGGGTGGAACAGCAGGTTATAACAAGGAGGAGTTGTGCTGTCCATATAGGCTGTGGGTTGAATAACGCTCACATGGCTAACACCAACATGGAGGAGTTGGGCTGTCCATATAGGCTGTGGGTGGAACAGCAGGTTATAACAAGGAGGAGTTGGGCTGTCCATAGAGGCTGTGGGTTGAATAACGCTCACATGGCTAACACCAACATGGAGGAGCTGGGTTTTCCATATAGGCTGTGGGTGGAACAACGCTCACATGGCTAACAACAACAGAGAGGAGTTGTGCTGTCTATATAGGCTGTGGGTGGAACAACGACTTCCTACATGTCACCGAGCATTACTCGCCACACCCATTAAACGGGTCGTTCAGTGAAAAAGAAAATTGAATGTTCAGAACGTTCAGTCCACTGAACGCACCCCATCATCACAAAGTGAATATAGTCTGGTTACAACCGGCTATAATTCTACAGCCTTAAAAGGCTTGCACTACCCTGCCTAAAGCAGCCCACACACATCTCCCCCACGCAATCGACTATTCCCGTTTGGACTGGTAAACAAGGCAAATCACAACGAACCGCCAACATAGCAAATGAGACGCCTAACAACATTTAGGCTGTACATCGCTAATAATAACAAACATTTTATGATTAAACATGTCTTGATTTTCTACAGGAACTGGACAGCCCTCAAAGAATCAGCCACATGAACCATCTTAAATGTGCCTGTGTTGTCAGAGCTGAAGAAGGGAGGGATTGTTTTGTTCCATGATCAGTGCAGGCAGATAATATCTTTAGATGCTTTACATCCATTTGAATACTTCTCTCCCAGTGTTCCACTTGTTCTGGAAGCACCATGATGACTCAGAGCTAAATTGCCATATCGTTTCTAACTGATTTTGACTGTAAAGTATTTAATATTGCAACCACATCCCAAGTAGAATACCTCTCTGCCATTGGACTCAGCTCATATAGGGGCACACACTGAATTATTTAGGAACTATATGCATTTTCAAATATTTTGTTTAGCTTTTTATTTGATTTATTTGATATCTCAGTAGGCTATATGATTGCATGATAACCGAAACATAATGAGAATTGTATCTCATTGGATTTTTATGTTCTAAACTACTGCGTCTGTTAATTAACTGATCAACTAATCAATTGTGAAAGTATTGCATCTCCATCCATTAAACAAGTTATCAAATGAGCATGGCACATTTAGTCACAACCTGCAAAACTCATTGCCAATGAATGCCATGACCTTCCTTCAGATAGGCATAGGCCATAGAGATCTGTACAAAAAATAAAAAGTATCTTAATTGTCTTTGATAACAAAGACGAAAAGATAAGTTTGAAATCATGTTGTTTAAATTCAATATTAAACTAATATATTATCAGCATATTATTAAGAGCAAAGCCTGTAGCAGAAATTTGGGGATTTAGTGTACAAGGAAAATGAGGAACCATGCCATCCATGGCGTTTTAGCTGCGGCAGGTTACACTACAACCGTATATTTATAGATATAGGTCGATAGGCTAAACTCATATGTTAGTTTGACGATTCAAAAGTTGAGTCGCCTAAAATGTCTCACTGGCTCCACGTGGTCACGTCGGTCAAGTCTGTATTTGGTAGGTGAATCCTCAAGACACCTGGCTTGCTGCCAAAACCACACGTGAAGCAGCTTTCTGTTGTAACCTACTGGGCAACATGGATAAAGGCAGGGGGAGAAACGTCACTTGGGACCCATTCATCCCATAGCGTTACAATCATTAAAATGGGCTGCCACTGTAGCCCCGCCTTCTCCTTCCGTGTGTTCGCTGCCATCACGTCGCCCGGTTTGTGGTTTGTCACTTGCCCCTTGGCCCTCATTGGGAAGGACGTTAGGCTCCCCGCTGCTGAACAGGAGCACCCACCCCCACGGGGCTTTTGCCGTTCGGAGATGCGCTGACCATTTACCACGCGTCCAACAACTTGACCATCAGAATCGACAGTTCGTAGCCTACCGCTTATTCATTAATAGGCTATTCCTGTTTGGCGCATCGGTTTATCATTCGGAAATGCAAAACGTCCAAAAATATAATTGACATGTTCCCGACCCCACTTCCTCAGTTTTGACTTTGAGGCATCAACGGATGTCGAATCTCATTCTTGTCTAGTTTTACCGCTTTCATTGCCATTTTTGTTTCTTTATATTCTGTAACCTATATCCTGCTTATAAGTTAAAAATGTAGCTAGGGTAACTTGACTTAACAATGTATTACACATGGGTGAACCTCCAGCCAGCCATAGTGATTGATTGAAATGTATTGCATGTCATATTGGGGGTTTATCTTCTTGCAAACAAGGACAATATTAACTCACACTATAGGCTACCTAAAGGTAATGCTAACAGGCCCACACCGTATCATATATTATGTTATTTTCAGAGCTACACAACTCAAAATGCGTTGTCGTGCTACTCAGTCACGCACACCAATGTCAAAATAAAGGCATAATGGTCGTGTTGCTCGCTTGTTTCGTTCCCAGCAGGGGGCGTTAGGGGCGGATACCGAAACCGTTTCTTCTCACGTTGCATTCAGCAGAAGTCTACGCCAGTGAGTTTGTTCCATCTATTGTGGCAAGGCTGAAACGCACTGGACGCCGCCCGCGCCCTTTTCCCTAGGGCTTTGCGCTGTGCGCACAGGTAGATACTAACGCTTGAAACCTGTGAAAGGCTCAAGTTGAAATTGAACTGAAGACAGGTAGTGGAATACCTCATGCATTTTTGCCTGGAGAGCGAAACCCTTGGAAATGGATTTTCTTTAGCAACAAAGCAAGTAAGAAGACGTTAATTCCTCAGTGTGACTCTTAACATGTTTTCGTTGTTTGGTGTGTTGTAAAGCGTAGTAGGTAGGTCAGGTGAGCATACTGCAGACTAGGTGCGTCAACAAACTCAACTTATCGCAGGGCGTCTGATCTCGTATTACTTGATTAACAAGTTAAGAGAAAGAAATTATAGTATGAATATACGTCTGGCGGTATGGCACACGGTGGAGACATGTTTGCGAAACAACACTGTAAGCATTCGTGCGGTTAATTTTCCCCTGCTCTGCACGGGGATGGTGTAATACTGTGCCTAGCTCATCAACTGTGCTGTTTCTGGGCGGGATAAGTACGAGAAACCTGGAGTTCATTATTATGTTACACCCTGAACATTTACGGTAAACGATCATCTATCTCGCGAAATTTGCCAATCATAGTTTATCAGATGTTAACGTGAAAGCTGAATTATTAATGTGTTTGCCAACATATAACAATGTATGATAGACATATGGCCACTTGGGTATACCTGAAGTCGCTTTGGATTAAACTAAGGTCTGCTAAATGACGTTTCTGTTGATGTAAAATGCATTTAATTAATTTGCCTGTACACTCCCAAAAGCTGGATCTTTTAGGCCTACTTCCGTGCATGGGAGTTAAAGATCCACTCCTCAATTTGAGTCAGGAATTTCCTTTTTGTGGAAGCCGGAATAGGGAAAATGTTGCATCTATGCAAGTCTGCTCGCAATGACTTTCAACAAATAGTAATTATTCTTACTTGGCAGACCTGAATTAAACTGGCCAGGATTTTAATTTGTTATTTACTTAATCATACAACCATGTTTATGGTGTGCCTGCCAAGCTGATTACAATGTCTGCAGGTTTTTGTCTAGGTTATGGTAGTTTGTAGAATGTAATTGTTGCAGTACTAAATATGAGATAACTAATACCAATATGTGTGGTCGTACATGTCTGTTGGAGGTAGGACTACTGATCTATTTTTTTGAGAAACAAAGGTAGATGCATAATAGGCACTGTGATATGAACTTAGGCAGGATAATTGAGTGTGGTGTTTTTTGTTTTGAATGTGAACATGTTATCTGTATTCACACAAAGTAACTTGACCATTCTAAACGTGCAAACAAGTTGTGAAAGAGTAATTGTGTACGCGTGTTCTTGACTAGAAAAGATACACATTAGCACTTTCTTTGTTCCCGTTGGATTGAGGAAGGTACTTTGACGGTGTGGTTTATGACAGTTCTGCTATGGGTGAAGGCAGGTAATTTGGGACATCACGGAATAATGGAACAAATACGGTTTTACATCATGGACTTTTAAATATTAGCAGCCAATCACCAAACATGTTATGTTAGCTTCAAATGTCCTTTACATGAGTCAGTGATTTGTATTGATCTAGGTTAACTAGGACGGGCTGAGCACAGATTCAAAAAACAACTAGTCCCAGAACTCACAGGGTTAAGCATGTGGCATGCTGGTGTTCTCTTTGTGTAATAAGAGTATTGCAGCTAAAGCAGTAAAGGTATAACAACAAAAATAGTTTGACTTATAATCAAAATATTTTACCAATACACTTTACTTTTTATGAGAAATGGTTTTTAGTGACTGTTCCTTATATCAGATAAATTGGGACATTATTCTAGGCATATTTATGGTATACCAGGTACCATACAATCATGACCGTTGTGTGCCAAATTAGACATTTATGTCTTGTGTCATTTAAAAAAAAAACGTTATAGATGATGCGGTGAGTATGTTAGCCATAATGGGCTAGTTAATATTAGCCGTTGTTGCAAACACACATCTTTAATCGATGATTTATCTATAGGACTCTGCAGGTATATCTGTTGGCTGCAGCGGGTGAAGCAACAACCACACGTGGCTTAAGCACAAATATGTACTATTTATATATTGTAAGAGCTCAGCGAGGGAAAGATGGACAGCGGTGGTGAGATAGAGCTGATGAGAACTACACATGATACAGGAAGTGCAATAAAAGCCTAGCCGTTAAAAAGCAAATGAGTAATAGGCGCAGAATACGGACTCCAAATGACGAGAATGATTGGAGTAAAGAGTGTGATTTTCCCAGCGATGATATAAACGATAATGCATAATTCAAGACTGTAGATGTTTTTCTATCGTCATAGAATATATATTACTTTATCGCACAGCCATAATACGAAATAAAGACTGATGCCAAATCGTAGTGTCTGGCGAAGGGGGGCCAGTGAGATGGCCAGCGATTGTAATGGGGTGGCACTGGTCACCCCTGTCCCCCACTTAGCTCCGCCCCTGCTTGATGGAACCATAATCATGCGGACGTCTATTTGCATCCATACGCAGAAAATATAAACTACAAAAAACCCACCGGCAGAGAATAGACGGAATGAAAGTTAATAAATGTTTTATTGTTGCCGAATTTCTAATGACAAACAATGGTCAAGACAACGTTATCTTGCTTGATGGTCCTAATGAATGAAGAAAAATGCCTTTAAACGAAGCATCTGATATCTTGTTGTTAATCCTCCAGGGAACAGAAGATCAGAGCAGGGCGTTTGTGTGTGTGGGGGGGTGATTATTCAACAAGAAAGTAGGCTATGGTGTGCTGAGAAATGTGTAAGTGATATGTTAACTCAGGTGCTATCATCCATCTCCCTCTGTTTTTCATTGCTTGAAACCTATCTGGAACACGTGCGACGTGGTTTTAAACTAGTTTTTGTTTAGAAAGGTGAAACAAGGGATTCTGGGATATGATGTTGCCCCTTGCAACATCTGGGTCAACTTGAAGTACATGATTGGCAAAAGAACAGCGCACATGATTGTGTGAGTGGTCCCATAAATAATACACACTACTTTATTTTAGAGTCGTAAATGGCACACTAAAGTGTGCCAATGTGACGGAATCCGTCACGGACGGAACGCGAACCCTGGCCACCCGTGTAGAGAGCGGACAGGACATGCTCAACCCCAATAGGCTCTAGTATACGTCGCCAGAGCGCCCATGATGCGTCGGAGCGTGAAGGGGACTTTGCATTTAGCTATTTCAACCGCTCACGATTGGTTCTCTGACTGCTTTTGGGCATGCCTTCTGTTTTCCTGTATACTATTATGGGGCCCAAGTTCCAAAACAATGTGTGTGTGGTAGTCAACGGCGAGAATAACGTTATTTTTTTTAGATCCCGTTTGCATTGTGACACACAGCACACACATGAAATGTAACTATTTTTAAAAGACAGTCCTATTTGTTGTGAAACTACAAATATATCTAACTGTTATTAAACAGCATTAGCCTACATGCCAGGTGCAAATAGCGTACTTTACAGAGCATGCCTATAGCAACAGTAACCAATCTAAAAAACACATGTTAGGTTCACCGTCCAGTCAGTGCCTTGTGACCAGTGACACTGCCAACTATCTGGAGTTGGTCACCGGGCGCTGCCCACAGCTGCCCAGCGGCTGCCCAGCGGCTGCCCAGCGGCTGCCCACTGCTCCCTTGCGGGATGGGTTAAATGCAGAGGGTGAATTACGCAACATGTATGTGACAATAGAAGCACCTTTACCAAGGGGGTGGGACATTGAATTGTGGACTATAGTGGACTTGCCAATGCTGGTTGCCACATGAAGCAAAAAAACAAATGTAGCTCGGGTTGTGCTACATCGGACGTTTTTATGCACCCCCCCCCCCACCCATGTGTGCTAAGGGTGCACGATATTGATCAAATGTGATATTGCGATATTGATCATGAAAATTGCAATATTGATATTTTAAAATCACAAAGGTTATGGTAAAAGGCATTAAAATATATTCATAACATATGAAAACCACACATTTTCAACTGACATTCATTTTGGACTCATACAACAGTAATTTATATATCTATTTGGCCACTGATATTTATTTTCGATCTCTATTATGTCATGAGCTTCCTCATCCACACATCTTACTTCTGTCTAAATCAAACACAACTAAGCCAAACAGCCAATGAACGCATCTCTCCACTAAATGAACTGAATATTGCAACATTTTCAATATGATATTGCGCAACGTGATATTGCGATAACGATACTGAATCGATATATTGCGCACCCCTAATGTGTGCACACCTCTGTACATAGTAACTGTACCAGTCACAATTGGATGTCTATTGCTTATGTTGTAGTTCCATTGTCTTTTGTCTTTCTCTAGTCGTAATTGTGTTGACAGCTGACCTTTGTGTTGTCCTGTAGCATGTAGGGATCCTTGTCTTTAGCCTCTGGCAGAGTCACTGGTCAAGGAAACAGGCGTGGGACGTGCTCACTGCTTTGTAGTGCATGTGTTCAATCCCCTTTCCAGTTGGCATTTACATGATCTCATTCATCAGATGGAGCAGGACATGTTTGTGCGTTTTTGTACTTTTGTGGTTTGGTTTTGGTAGGTTGATTTTGATCACTGGTTCTCAACTGGATGTTCAGCGCCTCTAGTGAAACCATGCTTACACATTCAAGCCTTCATGTTTGCAAAACATTGTAGCTGTTTGCATTCCGTGTGACTCAACATTCCACTCTCATTGGACACATGTTTTCTTATGTGCAAAACATTGAGGATTAATGGTTTAAAATACACTAATAACCGGGAATGTATGGTCCTTTTAAATATAAATATTTCTCCCATGTTATTGCTTTGTTTCAAATTCTTTGCCATTTAGGCTGTACTAAGCTAACTTGGCTCTGCCCGACTGTTTCTCTCAGATAAAATAATTTTGCTACTAATATAACATAAAATCTCCAGATTATATTATATAGTAGTTTATAGAAACCCTGTTGGCATTAGCGTTTTCACAGCCACCCTGCTGGCGGTCCAATCAGGGTGGCTAGTGAGTCAATCGTGTTTCTAATTGGTGGTAAACACTTGTAGTTTCAACATTAACCAGAGGTAGGAGGCAACAACTGCCAATGCTTCCCAAATATGGCCAGACTATATTTACCAAGTGAATATGGGCTAGATCTAAGCACAGATGATATGCATACATACATGTTAACATTGGTGGTCCCAGTTATTGGTTATTATGATTTAGATCAGATCTGGACAGAATAGGCCCATTCATGCTTCTCCGTCAAGGCTACGGCGTAAGATACGGAGAGGGCATCACCGTACAGCGTAGGCTGATGTGCAGCTCTCCAAAAATGAAACTACGTGTCAGTCCATCCGTATCGATCAAATGCGCAGTCAGACTTTATTTACTGTGTTGCTTAACATTGATAAGAGCCCACCGCAATGACTTGGTTAGCATGTTCGCAAATTAACAGGGAACTTTCATATGATCCATTTTCTACAGCTTTGTTTGTGTTGTCAGTTGATTTAAATTTGAATGCATTTTCTTTTATTCGGCTAAATTGAATAATTAAATGAATGTTGAGAGAATGGCACTTCTGATGACTTTGGGGTATAAAGCTCTGCCTTGGTCTAGATTGTGTGCTGGCTGACAGTTGATAAGAGGTATATTGATTCTCAGAGGAAGTAGGAGGAACTTCTTAAACTGAAACAGGAATGTGTTCTCACTTTTCATACCACCCCAGGCAACAAAAACCAAAAAACAGTTAGAGGATGTTCACCCAGGTTCTTTACTTAATGGTAAATTAACACATAACATATACTGTACAAAATAATTGTTTAATATCTGAACATTTTGGCTTCATGAGACATACCTTAAACAAATTAAATGAATTAACCTTAATCTTAATCTTTTTACCAAATCAAGTCGAGGAAAGAATTATGGAATCACCTTGTATTTTCTATTTGTAAAGCAAATACCAGCACAGGTCTGAATATGCAAATTAGTCTGCAGTTAAAAGAGTGCATGCAGACCTTAACGAGCTGTTGGACTTGACTAATTGAAAGGCAACATGGCCCCAACAAGAGAGATGTCAACTGAAACAATGGAAAGGATAATCAAACTCCTTCAAGATGGAAATCCAACACGGAGTGTGGCAAAAGATGTTGGTTGTTCCCAGTCAGCCGTGTCTAAAATTTTCTTCAGGAAAAGCATATCACCTCAATGACATGGCCTAAAAACGGATCTTAATCCGATAGCAAATGTATGGTGGAAATTGAAAAAATGTGTCCATGAGAGAAGGCTCCATCCTGCAAAGTTGATCTGTCGACCGCTATTCGAGAAAGTTGGAGCCGACTTGATGGAGAATACTGTTTTTCATTAGTGAAGTCATAAAAGCCAGAGGAGGTGCAACAAAGTACTAATTGTGATTTTGTTGCTGTTGATTCCATAATTTGTTCCTTTACTTGATTTGGTAAAAAGTATGCCATTACCTAAATTTATTTCATTTAATTTGTTTAAGGTATGTGTCATGAAGCCAAAATGTTCAGCTATTAAACATAATTATTTTGTACAGTATATGTTATGTGTTAATTTACTGTGAAGTAAAGAACCTGGGTGAACATCCTCCAAGTGTTGTGATTCCATAATTTTTGCCAGGGGTTGTATTACTCTGAATGTTGCAAATGAGTAGCAAGCAGACTGTATTTATGTTTTCATTCATCCAACGCCATCCACTTATTTCAATCTTATGTATGTGGTGATGTCTAAATGTTCCACTTGCTCATCTCAAGCCACACTTTAGCGCGTGTATGTGTGGGCTGAGATTTAGTGGGTGTAATTATGAGACGTGTCTTCTGAGAGTATAGCGTGCAGGGCTCTTGCATGTGTAGCTCGTGCAGGCTTGTGTGCAGAGTTTATTTATTGGCCACGCTGTTGTGTTCTCAAAGGATTTCCTGTTTGACCTCTGATCTGACTGGTGCTGTGGATCTGCCTCTGTAGGTACATCTAAATCCTTTAGTTGACTGGGTAATGCTGATTGAATTGTTTCACAATGAGGTGCTTATAAAAAAAAAAAAAACATATTTATATTTAAAAAATCTTACTTTTATCCAAAGTGACTTTTTACTTTGATAATATGTTGGTCTGGTAGCATTTTCATGAAGAGCAAACAAAACTATATTTCACATGAGTTGATCTGAGCACTTTGAATACTGTGGCTTTGTATTGTATTATATTATACATTATATTATTATATAGTATTATATTCTTTACACGGTTGCCTGTTTCTGTCCCCAGGTTCAAGAGGGAGGGATTAAAGGACTCTCGTATCACACCGGACACTAGCCCAGGCGATGAAGTGTCTTCGTTCGGGGGACTAGCGGCACGAGTCTAAATGCTGCCATAGCCCAACGTGTTCACATCCCCGTCAGATTGAGAGCGCCTCAAACGCCCCTTCCCCTTTCATATCCTGCCACCTTAGTAGTCAAGATGGAAGGAGGTGGCATCCCGGACGCGGATGGTTGCTATTTTAACAGCTCGGTCTGGTACTTCTACAACAAGAGCGGCAAGCCGCTCAGCAAGGAATGGAAGCCCCGAGACTACGTGATCGTCAGTCTGGGCTTGTTGGTGTGCTTCATCGTGATCCTCTCCAACATACTTGTGATCACCGCCATCTTCATCAATCGACGCTTTCATTTCCCCATCTACTACCTGCTGGGTAACCTGGCTGCGGCCGACCTCTTCGCGGGTAAGATAAGATGTTTGTCGTTGTTTTGAAATAATTAATTTACTCCAAACTGGAGTCAAATGCAGTTTGTTAATGAGACTTTTAACCTGCAACACAGCAGGTAAAAATGTGTGTATTGGCTGAATGGCCCATGTTATTACCAACCGTTTGTTTAATGAATCATGTGTTTTCTTGTGATTTGTTGAGAGGTATTAACAAAGCCTTAAAAACTTCATTTAAAAAATGTACCCTGTTGCCCTTATTTCTTATGAAAAACTAACTGTATTTCTAAAGAGTTCATTGACCCCTATTTATTCAGCCTGTAAAAACACGTGGGTTCATATTTATTTTATCTGTCTCAGATCTATTTGTCAACATATCATTTTGAAAGTATCGTTACCACTTTAAAAATGTAATGATTTCCGTCAAATTGATTTCCAAGTACCCCCTGATCAATCTTAAACTACACCTTAGGGGTACATGAATAACATTAATGTAGTTGGTCAAATGATTAATACAGGATATTGTTTGCTTATCTTAGCAGTAGAGCAAACGCAGGACATGGCAACACATTAGAATAATGGTACATGAATTCATGCATGATTTGTGCATTACTTCATGCATTAAAATATCTTCAGGAATTAGGATGACTTCAAAGTATTTCATGCATGACCTCACGTATTTATTAAAGCACTAAGGTGAGCAAATCATTAATTATTTTTAAGCATGATCATGACGTAGGCATTTTTCAAAAACATTTTGTCTTTATTATTGTGGGCTAAATGAAGGTTGTTGCAGGCCTACATTAATAATGAATTAATGCATGTAATACTAATGTCATGCATGCATACAGTATATGCTAGAGCAATATCCAGTCCAGAAGAACTTTATTTGTTTACGTGCACTTGTTTTTACAGCAGTAAAAACATAAATGCACACGGGTATTGCTTGCATTGTACAAAATACACACACACACACACACACACACCCCCTTTGGAGGAGTTTTACTAGTGACATGCAAGCTCCTTCCCCTAGTTATGCAGCAGTACATACAAACTAATCTATATATTAATACATTGCATGCATTGTCAAACACACACGCACCTCTCTTTACGCCAACGTTTCTTTGGTGGTCCTGTTATTGACATGACACTGCACCCCCTTCCCCCAGGCCTCTCCTACCTCTACATGATGTTCCACACGGGGCCCTGGACCATCCGCCTGTCGCCCGCTCAGTGGTTCGTGCGCCAGGGCCTGATCGACACCAGCCTGACGGCCTCCGTGGTCAACCTGCTGGCCATAGCGGTGGAACGCCACCAGACCATCTTCACCATGCAGCTGCACAGCACGATGACCAACCGACGAGTGGTGCTCCTCATCCTCGGCATCTGGGGGATGGCGGGCGTCATGGGGCTGGTGCCCGCTATGGGCTGGCACTGCGTGTGCCGGCCGGCGGCCTGCTCCACCATGGCCCCGCTGTACAGCAAGAGCTACCTGGTGTTCTGGGCCGTGCTCAACCTGCTCACCTTCTTGATCATGGTGGCGGTGTACACGCGCATCTTCATCTACGTACGGCACAAGAGCCAGCGAATGTCGCAGCACACCACGCAGGCACGCCACAAGCAGACCGTGTTCAACCTCATGAAGACGGTGTCCATGATCCTGGGTGAAGGCGCACGCACACACACACACACACACACACACACACACACAGTGTTCAACCTCATGAAGACGGTGTCCGTGATGCTGGGTGCGGGCGCACGCCCCAGTGTGAAACACTGGAGGGAAATAAGTGGTAAAACATATCATGCAGAGTTGCAGCAGTGAACATATTTGAGATATTGTGAAGTGAAAAGTTGTTGTTGTTACTTTTAGCTGGAGCAAATAGTTCGCTGTACCTAGTAATTGTCACTCGACTAAAAAGATTTCGTATGATATTGTTTAATGTTTACGGCTAATTGTAGCCAACTCAACATGAACAGCACTATCCTGGGTACCACAACACTGTATATATCTCAAACACACACACGAATATATTATTCACAAACACACCCTGTGGCGTGCTTACACAAACACACACACGCCTATAGGGCTTACAGGCAAGTCATGGAACAATGCTAACATGGACAACAGGAAGAGAAACACACACACACACACACACACACACACAGGCTTCTTTTAACTAGGCTCGGTAACTAGCTTCCACTCTGCTCAAGAACACGCTGCCACACGCTACTGTTGCTGTCCTGGTATTGTCCTAGCTTTGGCCCCCCCCCCCCCTCCAGTGTGACTCCCTGGTATTTTGTGTACTCATATCATGGCAGCAGCACTATCAGGACATGGCGTGGTAGATGTTCATTGGCTGGTAGCCAATCAATCAAAATACCTCTCCTGTGAAGTGGGCGGGTCTTGACGCAGTTAGCCAAGGCTGTGTACCAGACTACACACACAGTAAAGGCTGGCTCTGTGAGACTAGCTCAACTAAAGGCTGGCTCTGTGAGACTATAACTCAACTAAAGGCTGGCTCTGGGAGACTATAGCTCAAGTAAAGGCTGGCTCTGTGAGACTATAGCTCATGTTAAGGCTGGCTCTGGGAGGCTAGCGTTGGAGAGAGAGAGACACTGTCCCCAGACTTGCCCTGACAGCTACATATATGACCCTCTCCACATCTCCATGACATCACTCTGTGGCTGTGTGTCTCTGTGTGGGGGAGGGTTTCTGTTGCACTTTTGATGTGCATGTTAACCCAAGCTTTGCACTTTTGAGGTTTTGCATGTAGAAACATGACCACCAGCCAGGCTGTGTGTGTGTGTGTGTGGCGGGGGGGTGAATTCCAGAGCTTATTCATATTCGACTATTATGATAATGAAATCTGATCTTGCGCACATGCTGACATGGTATGTCAGTGTGTGTTTATGTATGTGTGTGCAAGGTTGTATATGTAGGCCTATAGTACATGTTTGCACTGTATTGGGTGGGGGACAGAAGAATTTTGTGTTTTTGTTTTCACGCACACACACGCACACACACACACGCACACACACACATGCACGCACACGTCAGTTTCTCTTCACCAGACTCTGCGTCTTCTTCTTCTGTGTGCGAATGTGATTAAAACAAAAACACTCTTCTATTTAGATGTGAATTTTTTCACCTCTTTAGTTCGTTGTTTCCTCTTAGATATTTACTGTCCGTCAGTTTATCTGCACCAGACTTATCAGTGTAACACTGTGTGTGTGTGCGCGCAGATGTCTACAGGTATACATCATGATGTATATCTGTAGACATCGTCCGATGCCAACTTAGTAGACATCGATCAACCATACTGTGCGTGTAACACTGTGTGTGCGTGTAACACTGTCCGTAATAATATAACTGTGTGTGTGTGTGTGAGAGACACTGTGTTTACCTCCAAGTTGCTTTGTGCTGTGCTGGACCCCTGGCCTGGTGGTCATGTGTGTGTGTGTGTAACAATGTGTGTAACTGTGTCACCAGGCTGCTTCGTGCTGTGCTGGACCCCTGGCTTGGTGGTCCTGCTGCTGGACGGCCTGGGCTGTGAGCGTTGCCAGGTGCTGCTCTACGAGAAGTACTTCCTGGTTCTGGCTGAGTGCAACTCCTTCGCCAACCCCATCATCTACTCCTTCCGCGACAAGGACATGTGGATGACCTTCAAGAGGATCCTGTGCTACCCGTGTCACCGCGGCGACGGCAGCGCCCAGGAGCCGCTGGGCGTGCACTTCAGCACGCTGGAGCACGAGGTACTGTCTGAGAGCAACGGAGGCGACGCCTCCTCCACTGACGGCAAAGCCAAGCTAAGCGCCATCCAGTCGACCAATAGCAAGCTAGCGGTTAGGAAGTAGCGTCTGTTCCCCCGCCCCCAGAACTGCACTGAAGTCGCTAGAACTTCAAGGTCCACTAAGCATTGTTCCTCCAACTGAAAAGACTTTGTAGATGTGAAAATTATTATATGGCCTTTTTAAAAAAAATAAAAATAAATAAACAATACAAAGAAAATGTTGCAAGTCACAAGGGACAGGATGGTCTGGTGGTTGACTCCCAACTGAAAGGTCATGGGTTTGATTCCCGTCATGCCTGGCCTTCCTGGAAGCATCCCTGAGCACTGTGGGTACCCCTCTATCTGCTCCTTAATACCTTTTAACCGTACTCACTAGGGATAAATGCATCGTGCTGCGTGATGTTCTTGTAATACACATGTATTCGTGTGAGTGTGTTTTAACTCATGTTCAAGATAAATTAGTTTGCAGGTACGGATTTATTCTCCACGTCATGGGCCCTACTGGCACAGATAGGCTCTGTAGGCCAGATTGTATGCATGTAGATCCTCTTTTCTCAGCGGAAAACTGTTTATTGGACCTTTAAGTGTGACACAATTAGGACTGTTTAGACAAGAATGAGCGTCCTAGTTGAAATGAATTGATTTGCTAACATTTACCATGTTGAGTTTTATAGTACGACATAAACAAGTTCTCTTTCAAGACATTTTTTGCAATTCTGTTCCTGCATACCAATTGTAAAGTGTCAGTTACGATGGTGTTAAAACTTGTTAGCTATGCATTCTGCACGCTTTGAGTTCTCAGGATTATTGTCATTTAAAGAATGTCTGACAGTCTCCTTTGACTGCAAGTACTGTACATCTTTGTTCCAGCCGAAAGTTGGGGAGAACATTGAAAAGATCAAATGGCTAAGTTTCATTTGAACAAAACATTTCACGCTACACTGTTTTCTTGGGTTCATCTATAGCGCTTCAG
>JAODOY010058421.1:0-17641 GCA_025399855.1 Forbesichthys papilliferus
CACACATGCACACAAATACACACTTGGTCGCTGCATTGGACACATTGCACTATATTAATCTCTGTATGTTAGGTTTGATTTCCAGGGAAAGTCATTTCTCATAGTAGTTTATTCATATTCCGAAACAATAAAAGACACTGGTGGATGAAAATGAGGTTGTGGTTTGTGAGCAATTGATAACATATATTTAGTGAATGACAGTGGGTGGACATACATTTACTTAAGGAGGGTACACAGTCAAGGGTTTAACAGAAGTTCACTATCACTTTAAATAACATCAAAAGATCTGTTGCGTCAATGAGTAAGCAAGCAAATACCAGACAAGCATATTCCATTTCTGCCCAGAGTTCTAAATATCGACACAAGTCATGTAGTCATGTAGTCAAGCACACGGTTGTATACTAATCATGCAATCCAATAAAGAACAAGTATCACAGAGATTATAGTGGCTTTTTAATGTTTGACGTTGGGCTCCTCTAGTCTAATCTCTTGGTGAACAAATGGTTCTGCTACTAATATGGTCTTAAATGCCTTGTAAAGTTTGCTGGAAATATGTAATGGGGGATCGATGCTTTTTGATAAGCAGAGGAAGGGGATGTAGTTCTTACATCACTGGAAGCATTAATTTTTTTAGTGAAGCTTTGAAAGAAATCCCCCTATTTATTAGAGCTACAGTAGCAGCTATTATGTCTATATTGCAGGCATATTCTATCTCAAATCTGAGTTAAATGGTCATATTGTAATCTAAACGATGTGTCTGTCAACAGCATTTCCACATATCTCGTGACTGTTTGAAAGAAAGAAAAATAAGAATTTTCGAAACAATGTCTTTATTGTTCATCACTAATGCGGTACTTTCTCTATGTGGTGGCCTTTGTGACAGTTTTGAGTGTAAAAGATGTGACCTCACCTATAGATGCAGTTTATCATGAACAGGGCATTTTACAGTTATATTTTCTCCTTATACTCCTGATCACAAAACATCTAGATTGGTCATTTTCACAGCAGACAAAATGACAACTTTCAGTTATTTCACACTTTTTTGTTAAGTACGTGATTCCACAGTGTGTTTTCCTGACTGTGGCCAGAAACTTCAAAGTGGATCTACATCATGGTGGGGTTCTGGTCCACAGTGGGAGAGATTGCCTGGTTCAGCCCAGCCTCCTCTGCAAGAGCCTTCTTTTGAAATTCCTGAAGAGAATGGATTTATATGTGAGAAGGGGAGAGAAGAAGTGGTTAGCAAATAGATGCATGGGCAAATGGACAACAGAAGGCATGTACTGTACATGTTTTTGCCCAGTGACGTACATGGTCACGTAGGTAATTTAAACCAGATTTAATAAAGGCATTTTTTTTAAAAAGACAAGAACACTGGATACAACGCAACACTTATGCACCATCCACATTAACATTTACATAAACAATGACTGACATAGGACTGGGGAAAACACAGGGGCTAAATACACTAGTAGACAAGACATGAAGACAGACCATTGGCTTACAACAACGAGGAACAGGTGCAGCACATCAGACATGATTAACCGACACGGGTGGAATTAACAAGACTGGGAAACACTGGGCAGTAAGGCTTGATATACAAGGTAAACATATGAAGGGACGAGACTAGCATAGGACTGGGATCACGAGACATTACAAATATCTGGCACAAAAAATAATAAATGTCCTAGTTAACATGTTGGTTTTCACTGAAAGTGAAATTAAATGTATAAAGTTTCAATGTAAAATCATAACTAGTTTGTTACATGTAAAATGATTTGCTACCCCACTCTGGAAAATATTTTATACTTGTTACCTGTTTTTAATGTAAGACATATAAAGGATATATTTTATATAGTGTCGTTATATTCTATTTTATTATATATAGATGAGCTTTCAATTGGTTAATCGAAAAGGTTTGCCCTTGGATGATGATGTTGTTTCCACTGGGTGTTTGTAGGCCCAACTCTAACAGTACAAATAGCAACTTCACATACAGTTTATATTATGTCCATCGCAAATCATGTTATACATTGTGTGTGTGTGTGTGTGTGTAAGTGGTGGGCAGAAAGGCATGGAAAACAAACAAACCCCACATGTCAATCAAAATGTGTGTATTCTCACCCGGAACCTTCTGAGTCTTGACATTCTGTCTCTGAAGGCCTGCTCCTTGCTAGCAGACACTTCTGCTATGTGACTGCGCCACTGTTCTTCCTTCTCCTGACACACACGCATGCACGCACGCACACACACACACACACACACACACACACACGCACACGCACACACAAAATGAGGAAAACTGATTTGACTTCAGTCCCATTGGTTTTTCTGATTAATCAAACAACAACAAAAATCTCCAAATGTTGCTCCAAAATTCCTCTGTGCTAGTATGTGTAAAATGTTCCCTTGGTACAGTTGCCCTGAGTAACTTCAACCATGACTGAAGGAGAAGCTGTGTGGCGCACACACACACGCACATGCGCGCACGCACGCACTTACACCCAATGAGCAAGAATTGCAAAATAATTTACAATTCAAACAGTGCAGTTTTACATTTGTTAACTTAATGTTTTCCTTTTGAACCATTTATCTATGCATGTGTGTGTGTGCGTGTGTGTGTGTGTGTGTGTGTGTGTGCGTGAGTGTGCTCGTGCGTGCTCGTGCGTGCATGTGTCTGCATGCATGCATGTGAGTTTGCGGCAATAGGCCTACCATCTGATTTATAATCCCTGACCTACGGGACAAATGTTACTCTCTGGAATATAGCTTCCTGCTGGAGATGTGTGTCTGTCTGCACATCTGCCATTGTGTTTTTTCATTTCAGTGTGTTGGTGTGAGTGTGTGTGTGTGTGTGTGATTGATTTTAACTGGTTGTGATATGATACATGTGAAAGGGCACAGACCAGGTCCCAGAGTCTGTCATCAATTATCATCTCTTTCATGCTCTGTGTGTGTGTGTGCGTGCGTGTGTGCGTGCGTGTGCGCGCATGCGTGTGCGTGCACGTTAGGGGAGAGAGCGGAAACATACATTTAAGGTCGAGTGGGAGGACAAATGAAAGGAGGGGCAGTGATAGAGAGATGAGAAGTTACAGAGAAACAGAAAGAGTTTAAAATGGCAGAGGAAAGCAAACTCGCTGACACATGTATGCAAAGGTGAAACTAGTTACCTCCCCAATTCTGTGGTCAGAATGCACGTACACAAACAGAAGCACACATTTAAACGCCTCGACTCAACAAAGACATGAGCGAACAATGAGAACATTCTTGTGGTGAGCAGATACATGTCTTAAGACCTCAGTAAAATTAGCCCTGGGACAAATTGCACTGTTACAGTAATACTGTATTGACCATAACGGACTCACAATCTGTCAGACTAATTTGACACCTGGCGTATCAAATATGATTTTTTTTTCTGTCCCACAGCCTGTGAGGAGGTGTACACAAAGGCTTCTTCAGAAGATTTGAGCAAACTTTGTGACTAGCCCATAGGAAATGAGCAGTTGCCGGGCTGTTTCCGGTTCAACTTAAAGTGATGTTGAACTTTAAATGTATAGAGAGTTGAAAAAAAACCGGAAATAGCTGTTAAAATAGTTGCTCTCAAAATCTCCCAAAGCAGTTGCTAATACCACAAATGAAGCATAACTCTTGAAAAATATTACCTTCTTGATATATACCGTAGACAGCGTGTACTCAATGGAATAGATATATTACACCTGTATTTTCTTGGAAACTTATAGTTTATAGCGAATATAGGGGTATTATTTAGGGAAGTCGCTTGCGTGTATTTTGAAATACGTATACGTGTACATTATTGGTCTGCCATCCAACCATATGTGTTTGACGTGTGTGTTTATGTGGGTGATGTGTGTGCAAGGTCCCTTAAGAAAGGTGTGAACCTGGATAAACATGCATGCACATGGACCTATTACATATATGCAATATTTTCATGACTGTAGTATAAATATCCAAACACAGCCTGTATTATTCTCTGGAGTGTGTGTGTGTGTGTGTGTGTGTGTGTGTGTGTGTGTGCGTGTGTGTGTGTGTGTGTGTATCTTGTATATCAAGTAAGCTCTGTGTCGGAGTGAATGAGTCCCTTCCAGACATGGTAAAACAAACCCATGCCCACCTGACTGTCTGGCAGCCTTTTCATAACACTGAGTGTAATTGAAATGAATCAACCATAATCAGATATAGCTTGCAGATTCAAATCACATCTCACTGATAAATGAATACTCGCTGACTCAGCATCAGCCTATTGGCTTTCTGGGTGCCTTAAAATACTCTCTCTTTTTTATCCAATATCTGTCTAAATGTTTTACTGTATACTATACAGTAGATCACTAAGTCACAGGCCACACAGTGATAGGGTTTAGTGAGTCATTCGTTTCCTGATGGTCACTGCTCTCCACAACTGAATGGTCACAATGACATCTATCATCTTCACACTACAGTAGAAGAAGACAATCCCCAAACATCCTCATTCAGAAGGAAAGCAGTGATATGTTTTGCTTTTTTAAAATAATTTTCAACAGTTGGGGCTGCATCAGTTCAATAATGGTGTAGGTTTGGCTGACAAATATAATTTATTTCTGTTTTTTACAGAGGCAGCTAAAATATACATATTTCCAAAAACAATTGTTTCAATTTCAAAATATGTCACAAGCTATACAGTAATTTAAGTAAAGGTTCAGTCTGAAGTCATCACATTTAAGAGTTCAGTTTGACTTGAGGTCCATCTCAATTAAGAAAGAAAATAAGCTAAGGAGAGATAGAATGTCAATTCACCTTTTAAGGAGTTAGTGCTTATGAAATGGTTCTCACAGAGCTGTGATGACAGAACATTGAAGGCAGAAATCCAATCATGTAGACTGTTCTTTCTCCCTAGATTGTACTGACTGTCTGTCTGTCAAGAAATACCTTACTTGACTAAGAGCAAATGTGTGTATGTGTGCATGCATGTGTGGTTAATGAGAAGATATGTTGAAGACAGGTATACTGTGTGTCACACAGTGTGTGAAAATACAGCTGAGAAATGTTATAGTTAATTTAGGTTTCTTTAACTAAGCTACGGGAACGTTACATATTGTGTGAACGTGTGAACGTAAGTCTAAATGCTTCATTTGTGTTCCTTGGATTCACGCCAAAACACACTTGGGGAAATTCTACTCTTCTACAGTTCTGTACAGTACATATGGGAAAACCACTACTGAAAACTGCGGTTGGTCAATTTAGACTTTATACATTTTGTCTTAAAATGATGCTTGCATAGTCTGAATACAGTGTCGCAAATAATGAAAAAGTCAAATGTACCTTTACCTATTTTATGATACACATTGATTGACATTTGACTGAGAGACAGTATTTTATGAGTGTGTTTTCACCTTCTTAAACTCCTGAATTTGTTTGAGTCGCTCTGTTTCCTGTTGTTCTAACGCCAGACGTCGACGGGCCTACACACACACACACACACACACACACACACATACTATACTTACTCATTTAATATCAGATATTAATACATGCAGGCCACATGTGTAAGACTTACCCTCTCTTGTTTCTTCTGTCTCCAGTCCTCCTCCTTGGCTGTCAAAGAGTGTTCTGGTGACCAGAAATGCTCCTGACGTGGTCCAGCATGACCAGAGAGGATGAAGATGTTGTTATTGTATTTACCGTTATTTGGCAAATTAGGACGTGCATTCACATAATAATGTCAATGTCTGTAATTCTGCTTCTGTTATTTTAACTCCAAGTAAAGTCAAAGTTTCATAGAATATACTTAGTTTGGTCTTCTGTGTGGGTTTTTTCCCCATTGCATTTGTTCTTGTGTTTTTCTGTGATTTACAGATCTGGGGTATGTTCTTCTAATCACCTGTGGCGATACTTCACCTCCCCTTTCCCTTATGTTGTCTGTCGGTTCCAGAAAAGTGTAGTCTTCCTCTTTGCAGATCCCCCTCATTGACTAGAATAAGAGGGAGATACAGTTAATGTCATACCCTCATGCACCCACCCAGGTATAAACCAGGTTATGCTCTGAATGTAAGGACCAACCCTTCCCTAAACGCTGCAGTACAATTGACATAGGAGAGTTATACTGATGTCAATCATGCCGGGCGTGTATACGCCCACACAGCTCTGAGAAGAGGTCTGACCAGCCACACAAAACAAATGTGGGGGTGGAAGTAGGCTTTAAATATGTCTGCATTAACAATTGAGGGAGATGCAAGGCTTCCATCTATGTATTTTCATGTGCCATTTCTTTCCAATGTATACAATATTATGATTTGAACCAATACTATTTAACCTCTAGGAGTTGGCCATCATAACCATTAACCATATCTTTAAACATACTTCTAAATGGTCTACAAAGCTAAGTTACATCTCTACTGTATTTGTAGTATACTGTAAATTACATACTATACAGTAAGGTACTCCAATTTGTTTAGTTTTTTTTTACCCAAAATGTAAACATATCTTAAGTTATACATCAGAATGGACACCAGATTACATCATTCAGCAATGTAGACACGTCTTTGAGAAGCAAAGGAGGTCAGTATAGAATATAAATGCTAAGCAAAGGATTTTAGCTAAATACCAGTGTATGAGGTAATGAACAAACAGCCAAATTAGCAATAGTTCAGCATCGCTTTAAATAATTAATTGACTGCAAATGTGTAGTATGTAACTGTTTGCAGTACCTTGGACATGGGAATTCCTTGGAATTTCTCCACATGAGCCATCCTATATGAACAACAGGCTACAACAGAAATTGATGTAAGTCAACACAGTGTCATTTACAAAACAATGAATTATATACAATTACAATTAAGTGTATCTTTCTCATATATTCAGTTACAGCTCAAAGTTATGGACAAACATGTACCTGCAGATTATGTATCCAGTGCCAATTTCGTTGCCTATGAGCCACCCCTGGATATCAGTTAGATTGTTCCCTTGTAATTATGCCTTCTGTCTGCTCCGGCCTGTGTTTATGCCCTTGTGTGCTTCCAACAGATAGGCTAGAGCTATAAGCGATGATATACCGTGACAATATGCGGCATGCTAGCTATTTCATCGGCATGGTGACAGAAGTGCCACAGTCTTACCAATAAAATGACAATACGGCAATAATGCATGATGGATTTTGTTCCGAAAATATCATCATGAGGCTATGGGACAGTGGTTTGTACAGTTTTATTATAGCAAATGAAGTTTTATATCCTATGCTAACAACCTTCCTTCACACATACTGTACGGTTCTGTAGCTTGACATAGCTCAACCCCACACATGGTCAGATGCAAGTCATGGCTTATGTGTAGAACTGGACAGCCATACAAGTGTACCACTATTGTTACGAATGAATACTCAATGTATGGCGTATGTGCATATCCTTGTAGTTACTGCTGTTGATACTGTAACATCATGGCCCTGTAATTCAGTGGTAAGAAGGGATTTAGACAGATAGTAGCCTACACCATTGACAGGGTGTGGTTGTGATTTATGATTTATTTAAGCTTCGGCCTCTTCTATCTCAGCGTGTCAGCTGGTCTTCTGTCCACACTCATCTACGCTTATTTCCACAGTAAAGAAGTTTTATTAATAACAGATGAGAAGTTTTGAGTTGAGGGCAGAGGTGAGGTAACTGACCAACGAGGTCGAGAAAATCAGATAGGAGTGTGAATGCGATAATGTATGACACACACAGGGCTAGGGTAGAGGTGTGTGTGTGTGTGTGCGTGTGCGTGTGTGTGTGTGTGTGCCAGGAGAAGGAAGATCAGTTTAATGGAAAGAATGTAATGAATGCTTCATACTAAAGGTTTTCTTTCATTACATCATTCAACAGTCTTAATGGCTTATCCACATCTTCCATCCTTGCATGTTTGTGTATACACTGACAAAGTGGGTTGCTGACTGGTCATACTATTATGTGGAACATGGTGTCTGCCAGAATTTAACACATTTTGCCATTAAGAGGGCTAAAAGAGCAGTCTACAAAATCTCAAACTGATGTACAGGTTTGTAAGAAAATAGACTTTAGAAGAATTAGCGGCAGTAATCCAATGATAAATGCATTAGACATACTAAAATAACCCTAACACAGAGGTTGTACAGCTGAACTAACATAAAAAACATTGCTTTGAGGGGAAAGTTGTTTGTGACTTTTACTATCTGCATTGTAATATTCAATTTGACGTTATAATATTGACCCATTATAATTAGTATCCTGTAAAGCAAGCTGGTCCTGTGAGAACAGTTTGCTTTCACAGGCTATTAAAACAAATACAAATATTTGTATGAGAACTTATAGTAAAAAGAATCACGGTGAATGTTGATGCATGGAACAATGTTGTGCGTATCTTTAGTACAATAACTGTAAGTGCGAGTCACACTTACAGTTATTGTACTAAAGATACGTCATTTAATGGTATATTGCATTTTTTTATATATATACTGTATATATCACAGTATATATGTATATAGCACATGCCTTGTGTACATCCTACAGATCCAGGGCCCTCTCAGGTAGAAGGAGGAAGAAGTGTAGAAACAGAAAGAAGGGAAAGAAAGTTACAGTGATGATGAGGATGAGAGATGCATGGTGGAAGAAGACAGAATTAAATAAATAAAAATACATTGAGACTGTGAAACATTAAGGAATAGTTTTATGGTGGCTTTAAATCTTGCATCAAATAATGAACTGCATACTGTATGCAGACTCACATATACAAATCACCAGCAGTAAATATTGTGCTTGTAGAAAATAATAAACTACAAGAAGCAAGACAGTTGCAAGCCTTTAATTAGAGTTATGTAAAGCTTTTGATGGAACAGTTAGGTCAGCTGCGCAGAGGGGGCCCAATTCGATTTTTTTGTCATGGGGCTCAAAATTCCTGGCGGCGCCCCTGAGTGTGGGTTTGATAAACAACTGTTTGCAGTTCCTTTCTACATACAGATCTTGAAGTTTCCGGCATTCACATCTCTCAACTGCCACAACCAAAACAATGAACTGGAAATCGGCATGAAAACCACAAAATAAAGTGCTGCACATTATAACTTCTGTTAGCATGCACACATTGACCTCTTACAGAAGATCAGTTTAGATTACTGCAGTTCCACAACACCCAGAGAACTAATGCTGTGCTATGGCCTCATGACGTAACCTCTCAAATATTCATAAGAACCATACAGTAACATCACATGACTTGTTGAGTCCAAAGACATCACAGACCTTCAATGTTCTCCTGCAAAGAAATGATTGCATCAATAGATGTACATTTAGACTTAATACTGCCTTTCATAAACAACTTTCATCAGGTGCAATTACTGTATTTCACTTATTTATTTATTTACAATGTTGTAAATTGTTAGTTGTATTATTACATTTAGGGAATACATTACATTTACATTCAAATTTTTCAACATTTTCATAGAGATGCATTTTCCTTTTTAGACTCCAATACAACACAGAATTGTAATGACCTTCAATTTATTAAATTTAAATGTATAATGAAACTGATTAAACTGGTGTGACCCAGTAAAACATCCCCATACATAAATACATATATTTGTGATGCTGTTGCATAGAGACAGTGATATGCATCCAAATGCAAAAATATAAATTAGTTACATTATACACTTACCTTTTACTGTATTACATTTTAAACAACTTTCTTGTTATCAATGACCTAGTCTCAGCCTCTTCCGTCCATTAGCGCTATGTCACATAAGCAACTCATGCTAAACATCTGATACAGTACATACTGACCCCTGTAAGCTCCACAGCATCATCAGAAAGTGAAATACATTTTCATTAGCTGCTATATTGTCTCTCACAAATCTGTATAAGTAACGCACTGATGCTAGTACAATGCTTTGTTTACAAAGTATTTCCGTTTCTTTTAAGCCGTAATCTGCTTGACATCATAACATTTTTTCTTGATTGCTTTGACCTGCTTAAAGAAACTGGGATCCACTCGGTTTTCATCATCTCTGTCTCAGCAGAGCACAAGACACCTCTTGCAAATGTGTTAACCCTTTCTCATTGGATTGACACATTTTCCCACCCTTTTGCAGAACAGTTAACACGGATGTCATTCAAGCAGTCCAAACTCCATTGTATTAGCTATGGTAACCAAACAGAAACCATCTGTTCCTAGCCATGAGAAACCTACATCAGTATGAAATCACTGAAGCACCTGTTTGACACTCCTTCACACAAATCTTCAATTAGCAATCATAAGAGACTGAGTATCAATAGTGTCTATTTCTTATACTCTAGATTTTTATACTTTACTGAAATAGATTTTGGTTATATTTTCTTAATTTCTTATACTCTAATAGATGTTATTATGGTTTACATGTATTTTGTGTAATAATAGCAGCATTTCAGTTTTCAGCCACAGTTTGAAAAAAAGAATCAATGGAATCAATAACATTTGCATCAAAGCATTTCTGATTCTGGATCCAAAAATTTGCAAGAAGGCAAATTTGACATCAAATGGCACTGGCATGAAAGTACATACAGTAATAGGCTACAATGACAAGCAATGTGTGCTGTATTTTGTATTTTGTTGTTATATGTAATGGTTGATTGGAAGAGCTCATACACTTGTTTGCAAGTTGTGTTGTTTGAAGGCAAAATTAGCTTTTGTTGCATATTTCAAATGTTTTGGCACGGTTAGAGCCTTTTGCAAACAAAATGTGTAATTTTGACCATGATGTTTCTGCCTGCGTGTTAACTGTTTTGAGAATGTGGAGTTAGAGTTGACTGCTGCATCAAAGCAATCAAGAAAAACTGTAAATGTCCCTTTGAATTCCTATGTATAAGTTTAACGTCCGACTTGGTCATTGAGTTACGTAGTTGGTTGTCGTGCATGTCAATCAAAATACCGCTCCTGTCAAGTAGGCGGATCTTGACGTAGTTAGCCAGCGTTGTTTCCCATATTTAAAGTAAAGGCTGGCTTGGCAAGACTAACACTGATCCCATTCAATCCATCTAACTCCTCCTAAAGTGAAAGGCCTGGTGTCAGTGTGGCATGTGGGCTGTGACCTCTTAGCAGGCCCGGTGCTCTTCATGCCTGGTCCCTCAGCTTTACTGTATGTGAGAGGAGCAAGGGGGGTGGGTTTTATAATGTAGGGTTCCTACTTCGCCCTTTGACTTTTGTGCTTGGGTGTGATGTATGCATATGTGTGTGTGTTTGTGTGTGTGTGCGTAAGTGTCACAGGTGGTACAGTGGTATGACATGGTGTTGGTACAATATAGTGACCTGATCACAATCTCCAAGGGCCATGTCTGAAACCCTGCTTGTGTTTTTATGGGTGATTGTCGATACTGTATGTCTGTGTACATCTGTGTTGCATGTTGCAAAATTTGTGCTGTGTGTGCTTGTGTGTGCGTGCGTGTGTGTGTGCGTGCATGTGTGTGTGCGCGTGCGTGTGTGCGTGTGCGTGTGTGCGTGTGTGTGTGTGTGTGATGAATATTCTTACATTTGCCTGTGAACACAACTTCAGTAAATGACAGTGAACAATTTTGGCGTACCTTCTATGGTTTTCGTAATAATAGCACAGTTACAATTTAAATGCTTTTAAACTTTACTGTATCCATGTACGAGCAAAGCATTAACCTAATTTCCCAGGAGGGTAAAAATAACCGCCAGAAAAAGTTGTTGAATCTGATCTGAACTAGAACACTGTTTTGTTTAAAGAAAGATCTCATGGTTTAGCTATAGCTTGTTGTTAGCTACTGTAAGTACAGCGATTAATGACAGCACTCCAGCAAGCACTACAATGAAGTTAATGAGGATCTTTATTTTTGGAGGTAATCCATCAGTTGTAGAGACTGGACATGTTCTTGGCTATACAGTACTTGGAATAAACAGATCACTAGTTATAAGAGAATTACACAAGCTCTAGTTTAAACTTACTGGGTTATGACACCACTTGAAAATAAGGAACTAAAATAACATTATGTCAGAGAGTTATGGGAGCACTGGTGTTGTGTGGAGAGCCCCTCTGTTGAAGAAAAGAGCTCACGTTTCCTTCCACTGCTTGACATGGTACACTTTTCTGTCTTAGAAAAGGGACTAATGTATAACATTACAGAAAAAAAAAACTTGGGGTTTTCCAGATATTCCACAGATATGATTTTATCAGTACTAGCCCACAGTAATACAAAAAGGTAATAGGTCAAATGTGAATTATTTGTAGTCTATGGACAAAGGCTGTGTTTCATACTACATACAGTGGTTCTTGGCTTTTAATACTGTATGCACTATACTAAAGCCTACTGAGCCAGTATCATCAAAGACGTCCCCTACACATCCAAAGCTTTTAGCATTTCTGGACAAATCTCATCAACCCCCAGGGCTTTGCCACTGTGGAGTTGTTTGACTATACCTCAGTGACCTCCCCCAGGAAAATGTATGATGATCCCCCATCAGCCTCCAGCTCTGTCTCTGTCACAGTGAGTGTGTCAGTCGTATACAGCAGTTCCTAAAATTGTTCCTTCCACCCCTCAATTACCTCCTCAGTTGAGGTCAACAGCATCCCATCCTTGCTGTACACAGCTTGGATGGTTGGACGGCTACAGCAGAAGCTGCAGCCCTTTGGGCCTGTCGGTACCTTGCAAACACCCCCGGAGTCTTCCGAAACTACAAATAATGGAAGGCCTCCTTCTTCAGTCGGACAGCTTCCCTGACCATCGGTGTCCACCACAGTGTTTGAGGGTTACCGCTCCTTGAGGTCCCTAAGACCTTGAGACCACAGCTCTCTGCCACAACTTAAGCAATGGAAGCTTTGAACATTTCCCATTCAGGTTCAAAGTCTGCAATCACCACAGG
Source organism: Forbesichthys papilliferus (assembly GCA_025399855.1). NCBI lineage: Eukaryota > Metazoa > Chordata > Actinopteri > Percopsiformes > Amblyopsidae > Forbesichthys > Forbesichthys papilliferus. Next base: position 12,841 of record JAODOY010058421.1, read on the forward strand.
GATGGCAGAGAAGCTCCGCCGGAGGTGTGAGTTGAAGATCTCACGGATAAAGGCCTCCTCCAGACGTTCCCAGTTCAAAATATGCGGCCATATGATACGATCACAAAATCGATCATTGGCCTTATCTTTATATATTTATCTCATATTTCTGTAGCCAACACCAATACTTAAACAAAAGCGTGAAATACAGATATATTATACTCAGATATCATATCATAATAAAATATAATGTTGACAGATACAAATCAAACAATGAACAATAGTTAGTCATACAGAATATAATTAAATAAGTAAGCATTTTTTCTATAAAACAGTATTTATTTAGTGATTTAGTAATTTTCTGCTGAGGAGAGCATTGTAGTGTTCATTTGCTTGTTTGGATGACACTAACATAAGGACATCTGGTTAGAGGTGGTGTAAACATTGGCAAGATTGGATGCAGTCAGAAAGGGGATTTACTGTAGCTTGCTCCATATTCTTAATTCTCATTCTAACGGAGCTAGAATACAAAATCAGAATTTTTTTTTAAATACTTAAAATTACATGCAAAGACTACAAGTTTGGTCAGTTTGGCCAGAATTACAATTTAAAGTTGACTTTTCACTTGACGTAATGTAACTATTTGGATTGGCCCCTAAATCCTGTCCACCTCTATTGTCGGTGCAAGGCAAATGTTCAAAAGCATTTCCAGCTATAACATCACCCTGGACTGATTATGACATAGAGTACACCAATGTGAACACACTTATCTGTTAAAATAAAGGGCTACATTCACTTAGCAACATCTGGCCAACAAACATCAATTGTCATGTCTTTGTTGGCGGTGTGGCGTTCAAAGGATTCAAAGGATTGTTTAAGAAGTTAATGCACGATGGCTTTTGTTTCGAAGAGGCCTCATCCAAAGAAATGTAGGCTAGTGACTCTAAACAGGTCACAGGTGTGTGTGTGTGTGTGTGCGCGCCTGTGACCCTGCATAACCGCTGGGCTTGGCTCCAGCCGCTTGTGTCCATAAAGAAAATGTGTGATATGTGGGCCTATTTCATGAGTGTTGTCATTTTCCCTTGCATTCTTCATCCCCTGGGTAAAGCAGGGGATTAATGAAAGGAAGGGTTAGAAGAGATGTATGTAAAAAAAGAAAGGATACACAAAGACCCCTTTGACATTTCTCTGTAAAATGTGATACTTTTGGCACATTCCTTTGCTTTTCAAGTTTGTAAGGATATGTGCGAACCCAAACAAAGGCAGAAGGAGCGATCTGCTGAACTTGGTGAACTGCTACGTGAAAGCGCCAATCACATCCTGGGGTCAAATCAAACACTCGGTGCCTCTCTTATGTTACACAGTTGTGATATATCCTGCTTGGAATGCGGTTGAAATGTGATTCACACCTTGATTGAGTTTCACTGTTCCCATTATTAAACATATAGAGTATATTGTCTTGTATATAACAGTCTTTAAGGGTAGCAGTTCTGTATGCTTTCTTCGATGTGTGATAGTCATGTTCCATGTCACAAAGACAAGGCATTGATCCAACAGTACAGTAGACTACATATCCCTATACTACATACTCCTGCGAAAATCATATGCCCTTTCATTCAGCTGGGTTTCCCCATTTAAATTGTTCTGGGGATTAATGTCTTTGAGGAGTGTGTTAAAAATACTATTATTCATGCAATAGCAGTGAACGTTCTTAATTGTTACAAGGCTTTTTCAAACATATTTGTGTTTTGTCAGTTGTTTTGTCAACTGGCATAACCGGTTATTTGAAATATCTAATGTTCATTCCAATATCTTAATTATATATATTCTGTGCATGTCATGGGGTTTTCCTAGGAAGAGTGGTCACAACATGACTGGCAGTCTCTTTGAATGATGTTTGTCAGAGCAGAGAAGCGGTACAAAGGCTGAATATTAGAGAAAAGCAGTTGTTACGGTTGTTATGGGAAACACCAGGTCTCATTACGCACTTGTGATTGGTCAACTGTCAAAAAAGCTGAGTACGTATGGCGTTTTCTTCTGAGAAGTTGAACTTTTCTCAAGTGAAAAAAAGCCCAGAGCTACTGAAGAAAGCACCCGTGGCAGCTTTTATATTAAGCGCTTCTAAAAACACTGTTATAATGTAAAAAAGAAGCCGACAGCTTTCAAAAAGAAGTGAGAAGCTTTAATGTGGTCTAAGAAATGATTTGTGGTTCTATCGCATCACTTTTTTGTTCTTACAGCACACACACGGTGGGTGGTCACTGTTTGTTCAACTCCATATGCGAAAAGCCCAGATATCTTTCCCTTGTCAATCATCTCTCTGCAATACATCACCTTTTCATATCCTCTTTTTAAATTCCGCAATGTGCATGCGTGTGTGTGCGTGCATGCGTGTGTGTGTGTGTGTGTGTGTGCTATGCATTTATGTTTGCATGCCTATATGGGCTTATCCTTTCACAATTACACAAGCGTTCCTTCTGTCACTCCATTAAACTCCTCAGGTTCTTTCAACCCATGCCAGAGTCAACACTGACTGTAGCTCAAGCCCTTGAGGCTTTTAGGGTGTTCTCCTTGGTAAAGCCTTTGGCACCCATTCTGTTTTTCCACTGCTATTTAGGGACCAGAACGTATGCCTGTGAGTATGGCTAGTACAGGTAAATACAATTAAAGTCATACATACAGTGTAGTTTCAGGGTATACAGTAAGTTAGTTGCAAACTTATTTTCATTCATTCATTCATTCATTGTTTCTTGAATTGAGTAACCGTATTCCTAAATGCATTAATTGGTATATTAAAGTCTTTTTTCTTTTTTTTTGGACTTGAGTCAAAATTCCTTGCCTAATATTCATATCTTCATACCTGAGAGTTGACAAGAGAGGAACACGTTTTGTAAAGTTAATCTGAATTAGTTCCAAAAACAGCATCAGATTTTTTAAAATCCTGCAGCATTCATTAGTTAACATTTTTACATCTCATCGTATTGATTAAATGTATGGTATTGCAAATGAATTAGTCTAAATGATCAAGTAAACCCAGAAATACTTTGCTTATTACATTTGTATTATGATTGAAGACAATTTTGTAATTTCTTTCAAGTAATACCTAACATTAAAAATGTATGCTGGATGGTATTCCCCTTATGGCAAAACACGGAGTTAGCCTGTGATAACCAGATTTTTATTTATGCCAGGTATATTGAAACAGTGTTTTTATTATTGACTCTTCCCAGCCCATGTTTTGGGTTGTCCAGATTTTGACCACTTTTCTAATAAATGTTGACCTACAGCAGGGATATTCAATTCCAGATCAAGAGGGCCGCTGCCCTGCATGTTTTAGATGTCTCCCTGCCCCAACACACCTGATTCTAATGAATGGGTTGTTATCAGGCTTCTAACGACCCATTCATTAGAATCAGGTGTGTTGGAGCAGGGAGACATCTAAAACATGCAGGGAAGCTGCCCTCCAGGACTGGAATTGAATAGCCCTGACCTACAGTATAACCTTCGAATCCCATTGCTCAAAACATCTCTCCCACACTGATTGACACACATAACATAGTCAAGGATGTATACAAATAAATAAAGAGCTCCATTAGGCATCAATAAAGGCCTCCATTAAATTCAGATTCCCCATTTCAAGAATGTCAAACATGAAAAATCTTATTTCCTAAAATAATAATCTGGATTTTCTCATATGGTCAACCATTCAAACGGAATATGAGTTAAGAATAATGTTTATTGCTATCTCACCTCAACACATTCAAATGCTTGATTCACACTGTTGACTTGTTGACATTCTTATAGCCTACATTAGTGTGTCCACGTTGATTATTAACAGTATGTGCACTTTTAGGACTGACTAACTTCCATGAATGTGTTGAGATATACAGTAGGTATACATTACGTTATCAGTGTCACCATTGTACAGCAGATCTGAAAACTGACAAGTAAGCCCCTCTGAGTAAGAGAGATTAGGCTCTCACATTCCAGCTACATGTACTGTACATTGTCTTAAATGAGATTTAATATCTCTATAGTATATAGATAGTATATTTACCAAGCTTAGTAGCATACAGTACATCAAACACCCTTCCTGACAATCTGTTAGGCCTCTGCATCTGCAGTTGTTATATTTTGTAATACTTAAAGCTTTGAGGGTGGAAGATCTTGGTTCATGAGCTCAAGGCTTTAGTCGTGATGTTCAATTAAATAACAACCAAACAAGAAAGTCTTCGTGTTTGTGTGGGTAAGCTTCTGAAACTATCATTTCCTTCAAGCCACACAAACCAGACAGCAAGGCTAATATGCAACAAGTAGGAGTAGAATTCTCTTGCGTGATCTTCCCATTTTATTTCCAAACCCAATCGATGTGGCCCTCAAAAGGATTATACTCTATGTAATGCATGTATGTTGCATGGTGTGATGATTGGACACTCCATCTAGATATTTTTATATCGCCCTTATGTTCACATGCAACAAATCTTTATGACCTATCTGCGAACTACAACCAACTTGGATAATGAACGATCACTATCTGTGAGAACTGTGTTACTGCTGACGTCTTTTTGTCTCACTAGGCATTTTAGGATTTGGATGTTCAATTTAATTCAGATTTTGATTTATGTTGTTTTGTTTTCAGTAATCTCATATTTTTTTGCTACAGTTCACCTCACTAAAGCTTTCCTCAAAAGAATGTTCCATTCAGCATCAGAGAGGCCTGCACAATATTGACAGCAGCTTCAGTGAGGGACCCCAAACTTCCCTTTCCCGAGCAACATCAGAAAGCTCTGACTGGGGGATCCCGAGACGTTCCCAGGCCAGT
>JAODOY010058432.1:0-17640 GCA_025399855.1 Forbesichthys papilliferus
ATATATATGTAATAAAAATATTTAAAACCACTAAATTATGTGAGCCGTAACCTAGGATACTCCCCGACAGTAGCCTACTAATTTGGACTGAGTCTGTTGTAGATGTTTTAATGTGTTTTGTGACATTAGTTCCCTTGCCTTAACCCGGCATAGTTCACATCTGGCACTGACGCATTGGTGAGATTGACCACTAGCAACCATCGCCCGTTTAAAGCAATATATAGTTTGATACATGCTCAGCTGCCACACACGGAAGGCAAGGTGGCCGGGTTTTTGTTTTCCAGAACAGTTAACCTCTTTCACAAGGTCTCGTTCTCTTATAGGTGTGAACGTGTATAATCCGTTACGGCCCAAATGTGTTCTAGTCTTCATCTTCAGTAACGTGGTTGAGATATATGACATAAAAACCATCCCAAAACACATATGTTACACTGGGCCTATGTGTGACGTGGTGAATGTGCAGATAGGTTTGAACATTGGCGGTCAGTAAATAATTCAAATTAATTATGTTAATTTAATTTTAAGGTGCCACATTTAAAGTGACTTCCTCAAAATATGGCAGGAGAGTAAACCATGCTTTTGTGTGTTGACTCAGCAGCATTAGAAAAGTTTACAGCAATATAGCATTTCCTGAGGGTGTACCCACAGACTTAATAGGATATATCCCACCAATGTTTACACAAAACCTAGGAGCATTAATTGAGCCCCCCAAAACACTAGAGTGTAGTTATTTTTATCAGCTGAAGCCTGGGACAAACAGATCACAAGCCACAGCCAAGATGATTTAAAAAACACCAGAAGGAACCTTCTTTCTCTAGCCCTCCTGTTATCCTTGGGGTCAATTTGACCCAATTCAATGTTTAACATATAAAAGTGCTTGACATAATTTTTTTGCTTCATATTGAATTACTTTTCCTAATTTAATGGGGACAACAGGGTAAACATAAATTTAACATGATATATTTTCAATGTCCTGTATGCATTTTGTACGCATCGGTGTTCCTTGGGGTCAATTTGACCCCAGGCTGTTTTAGCTGTATAAAATATTGAAAATAAGAACATCATGCACACATTTCTTGAGATTGTTTTGATATTGAGGTCACTTTCACATGCAGGTTGTTGCAATATCACAATCTTCTAGGCTAATTTTAGCTGGAGTTTACAAGTCTAAAGGTAAAGCAACAGCAAGCCTTTGGAATGCTGAAACTGGAAGGGCACTATTTCATCATAATACATCTTACTATTCTTTATAACAGAAATAATTTTACTTTCCAAATGTAAATAACAAAAATCTGTTTTAAAACCTTAAAACACAAAAACATTGTTCTTTTCAATTTAAGGTGATCATGGAGATTTTCTAGTAATTTTTATGTTTCAATAGTCACGTAATGGGTATTCTGAATGTATGGAAGGACAAAGGCGGGAGGGGAGGGGGGCATTTTTTCTCCAGTTTAGGCTGTCAACATACAAATTAGGTAAAAGTTTTTTAATTACCAACATTTTTTGGAGGTTTCAAATGCTGGGGTCAAATTGACCCCAAGAATAACAGATGTTAGTACATTTGAGGATAACAGCAGGGCTAGACATGTACCACTCATCAGATCGCTGTGGTTGCTGTCTCAGCTGCCATGTCTGTAAATTAGAGCAAGTTTCTACTAGAAGACTAGAAGAGTTCTATGAGTTCTATGAGTTCAGAGTTCTATGAGTTCAGAGTTCTATGAGTGCTGAGTTCTATGAGTTCAGAGTTCTATGAGTTCAGAGTTCAGAGTTCTATGAGTGCTGAGGTGCATTCTGCTTCCCCTCTCTCCATCCTGTAGCGCTCAACCTCTCATCAGAGCTTAGTGTCATAATCACAATCTGAATGGTCTGCGTTTATGTACACATTCAAAAATATGTTATTGATAGAATACTAAATGTATGTTTTTTATCTTAATACATTTTATTTTCACAAGTATTTTATTTTGAAACATGTTTTAAATAGTATTTTGTAACAAGATAAATGTTGTCATATTTGTATCTATCTGATCACAGCTAACATGAATGTAGGAATGAAAGAATCCCTTTCTGGAAGAAACATTTGGATAATGTTCCTCCTAAAGACTAGAGGTGTTTCTTGTGTTCCTCCTACAGTAGTTGTGACCTGTTCAGGAGAACAGCTGATCCAGGTGGCTGGCTATGAGGGAAGATCAGTGGCCATCTCCTGTCCCTACCCAGAAGACTACCAGTCCTATGAGAAGTACCTGTGTAGGGGGGCCTGCAGCGATGATGATGTCCTGGTCAGAACCACTGAAGGTGGACCCCACAAGTACTCCATCAGTGACAACAGAGAGACACCTCTCACCTTCACTGTGACCATCTCCAGCCTCAGTCTACAGGACGCTGGACAATACTGGTGTGGGGTGACGAGATATGGAAAAGACATCTACACTGAAGTAACAGTTACAGTGCTGCCTGGTAATCATGTTGTATTGTTTCATTGGTTGTTGTTTTAGAGCTAGACACAGAAACATCACAGAGATAGGCAGTATTTGTGTTACTTGTATTTATATACAAATATATAGTAATTTAAAACTATTTGTAAACTGTTATTTGTATTAAGACACTGTAGAGTGTAGTTATTTTTATCAGCTAAAGCCTGGGACAAACCGATCACAAGCCACAGCCAAGATGATTTAGAAACACCAGAAGGAACCTTCTTTCTCTAGACATGTACCACTCATCAGATCGCTGTGGTTGCTGTCTCAGCTGCCATGTCTGTAAATGAGAGAGAGAGCAAGTTTCTACTAGAAGACTCAATATTTCAGTATTTCTAAGATGTTTTCTGAGTTCATAGTTCTGAGTTCTATGGGTGTAATCTACAGTATACTACAGTAAATATAGCTAATGTGTGATTGTTGAACATCCAAAAAATAAATTATACAGGTACCGCTACCTCAAAAAAAAAACATCAACTATTTTAACTTCAGCTTTTGTCTGAAAGAGGAAGTGCTGACCTTCTATCTTATTATCGTATGCAGTAGGCCAGTTATTTATGTCTTCTTATAGACTTTCGATACATCACCACTCATCTGTCACAAGCGCCACCTCAGGCAATTATCATTTCCTGTAGATTGCAGCAGTTTATCAGAACGAAGAGTGAAGCGAGAGGCGTTGAGTGACTTCCACGTTCAACATTTGTAAGGAGGAGGTAGGACTGATCCATAGAATTATATAGAAGATCTCCTTTATGAAAACTGCACTGCTGCATTTGATTTCCCAGCACTCCCTGCAAGTCAACGTGAAATGTTGTTAGTGATGTAGGTTGATACACCCACTTAAGAGACCTGAACTACTCAACCTTTGCTCCCATATGCATTATGCTGCTGCTGCACAGAATGGCAAGTAGTAACTTGCCATTCTGTGTTTATGCATCAGGCATATTGCAGTTCTAGTCCTGCGCTGTGTTCTTACATGTCGTGTCGTATCCAGTCAGGTTTTACACTCAAATGAGGTGTCATGAATTCCTCAAAATCAGCCTGATTATTTGCCATTAAAATAATTGATTTAATTTATTCATGTAATAATAATTGTGCATGGTCCTGAATTGTACAGAATAAAGTAATCTTATTTTGGTTGTCACAGCCTTGCTCAACAGCATATGACAAAATGGAGACCACACAAAGTCTGTAATACTATATGTTATAAATACATGAAATAAATATAATAAAGGTAACATGGGCCTGTCAGCGCATAACAGGGTAGGTAGGCCAGATGGGAGATCCAGTGAATATCTTGCAGGTCTGTTTTATATCCACCAACTTGCTCAGGTGTTTGGCATTATTAGAGCTCAGCCCCACCTTCCACTTCTAGATTGATCAAGATCAATCTAGATCATTTCACCCATTTGGGCAAGACATGATATGTCGCAGGCCACAGGGCCGCATAACTCCCAATGGCCTCTCCAACTGGTCAGTCTGAAAGGGACAGGTGTACTTCCACACAATGCCATTAGCCTATTTAGATGAGCAGGAAGCTTTTACAAATTATACATTAATACATTCACATAAGGACAGTCCCATGGGCTACCTACCTCCCGTTGGCAGATACATGTCTCAGCCTATTTCATGGGCACATGAAATCCAGTGCTGGACTCCTTTATAGTATTATTATCAATAAAAGTGAAATTATCCTTTTACTTTCCATTCAATTGTTTGTCATTAGACTGCCCAAGTGGAGTAGTTGCATCATAGCCTTAGGAACAACACATGTCTCACCGTTACTCCAACTGTCCCTCAGTCCCTCTTCTAAGTGGGCTGAAGTTAAAGGTGTAGTTTGGAAACGGGTCCACGTGGACTAACATACCCAGCAATCTGTTCCTGGATCTAAGGATGCATGTTGCAAAGTGGATAGAGCACAAGCAATGTTGTCTTTTCCATGTGTGGTGTCTAAAAGTGAATCTAGATCAATAGCTGCGTCTTCTCCTTCCTCTAATTCAGTAGTGACAAGAGGTTATTAGGTGTTAGCTTCTGTACATGTACCTTCAACTCCTAATAGATATCGCTTGCTTGTTCATCTACATCACACCAATATTGTCCTGCATCTGCATTAGTGTCATTTCTCATGCTGATTATCATCCCATTTGTCCCGTGTGACCCACCTCTCCTCAAGTGTCTTACATTGTATCTACTGTTTGCTTTTGGAGGGTAGGTGTGCTACTACAGAAGTATAGTCTTAAGGTCCACAAGGATCACGACATACATATTTGGAGTAAGTATGATTATCAGAGTGCTGATAACGTGTGTGTGCTACAGGGTTGCAATAGATTTCTGCATCTGTGCTTTCAGTGCATGTGGAAAATCGACCCTAGAACTAAGAGTCTAAAAGAGCCCCCAATCTGCTCACACCTAAATCTCTGGTGATTAGTTGGTTTCCTCTGTGGGCTTGAGACGATTGACCTCTAACCTGCGTCAAACCCCTTTGAACCCCGATGCTTCCACACCAGAGGTTGTGCTTGCAAAAATGTGTCTCGTCCCCCCCTTTAACTTTATACCCACACCTGGCCTATGTCGTAGGATGCATGACAAATCTCTCCTAATTCCTCCACTTTTGTGTCAAATTCCTCTTTAGTAGCAAAAGTTGACCTAGCTTGGTGCGGTCACTACTACCACTGTTTCCATCTTGAGCTTTTAGCTTCTTTAACTTTGCACTTGTTGTTTTTTATACAGATAGTTTAGTTTCAAGGGCATTCGATTTTCAACTTGTAGCAGCAGACATTCTGTTCTCTATGCAACTAAGGCAATAATATTCATTGTTTTCCTTCTCTCTCCTTTTTTTTCTTTTGGTGTAATACAGGCCTACATTTTGTTAATCTAAGTAAGTTATTAACGTATATGAAATAAATTCCTTTTTTCATACACCCCCCCTGTTGACACACGCCTTGGCGCATGTGTCTATTTATTCTGAGAATGTATTTACTTTTAGGGCACACATAAATGCTCCATCAGCCTGCCAATGGCTTTTCATTTTTATTCTTGTATTTTATTTGAGTGTAGCGTTTCCCTGCATTGCTTTAAGAAGGAACAAAGTTTCGCTGTCATGTCTGCTCTAGCATTGCCCACCGATGTTGAATCCCTCCCCCACCAAACATTTACACACAGCATGTATATGGGGAGATGAACTGCTTCTAAAGATACAGAGAAATTAATGTCCCCTCTTTCTCAACTGAGCTGCAAATACATGGAGTACATGATGTGTGATTCTTTATTTATATTTTATTTATTAATGAATTAAATCATTTTCCTTTCTTTTTTTTCCCAAGTTTAGAATTGAGACCTTGTGGAGAGAGAAATGTGTGCAGGTTACCTCAACTTGTAGAAGGCCTGCTGTTCTTTGGTCAACTGGACATGGGCCACTGTGAAGCCTTTGTCTGACCAGAAGAGATTACTTAGAGAAAGATTTTGGTTTATTATTTCTGTAAGGAATTACTCATCATCAATCTCACAGACACCTGGCGTGTGTCTAGTAGAAGGTACAATGCAATTCGTCTGGTTTTAGAATGTGTTTTGCTCTGATCTTTACTTTAAGCCTGATCTACCAATACCGTGTTAATAGACCTCGGACCCTTGGTAGTTGGATCCAAGCTCCACCAATAGTTTGACTGTCCGTGGTCGAGGATAGCCAATCCCATTGGTCCGTGCGTCTCTCAGATTCTGGTTCCTGCATTCCACCAGCTGAGGGAGAGACACTGACCCCTAGTGGGCACATTCAATCACGACCCAGCAAATTCACTGGAATGGACACCACAAAGCTTGCTATTATGCTTTCATCAGTGACAGGGTCTTCAATCAGTGTCAATATTGTTGTAGCCTCCCTGGAGGAATGTCCTGAGGCGGTCTGTACACTTAAGAGTCGTGTCGGATAATTTGATACATCTCGGTGTATCTGATGACTTTATCACTTATCAGCAAGCACCTGCATCTCACAGGAAAATTACAGGTTGGCCATCAACATTCAACTCAAGGCAAGTTTTGGTTTTGTGCAAAAGCAATATTTCTACAGAAACTAATTCCATCTTATCGTTAAATCGAGAAGTAAGCTGCTCCCTTGTTTTTGCATGTCCAATTTGGGTATTTCACAATCATTTAGTCACAAGTTATTGTTATGTGAGAGAGGTCACATACATGATTTACAGAATCTAACTGTGACCATTCTTCCCATAATTAAAACATTCATGTGTTTCCTCCCGTTGGTTTTCCTCCCCAATGATCTGTTTGGTTACTGGCTGTGCTCCTCCCCCGAACACCCCTGCTTGGGTCTGGGACCCTGGAAAATAATTTCAGGTGTTAATGCATCAATTACATATGCAGCTGTCTGCTGCTGCTTGTTCTTATCTTTTCTGCAAATAGTTTATTAGCATGTAAAGCATATGTCTTCAGTTTAACCAAAGTTTCTCCCTCATAGCATATAAGGTGTGTTCTCACATCACTTTGAATAGGTTCCTTTAAACTGCTGTTTTAAGTGATTCTGTGTAAGTTTCTCCCTCCCTGTCTCTGGAGGTGCGTCAAAACCACTGTTTTCATTGAAAACTTTCACTAGTTTGTACTGAAGAACAGTGTCTGTTTTGAGCTGAGTGCAATCTAGGATTTTCTGTAATTAGCCCTTCTTCTGGCATTTTTGGTGAATGGCATCGGGGGCAGAACCAACTGTAGAGGCGGCGCCTCACTGCCATATGGATCTCCTGCAGTTACAGGGAACGCATACGGGGGTGGGTGGAAAGGGTTAAGTAGTGACGGATACAATCCTGATAGCTGTCTATCTCCCTCTGTCTGTGGTACGACACCTCTCCCTTTCTGCTCTGTCTCGCACCCACCCATTGCGTCCTCTGTTCTATTTTTTTAATCCTTTTCTGTTTCTTCCTGGTTTCCTCTTGATCAACCCTTTGGACTTTTTCTTCTCTTACATTACGTTTTTCTAATTCAGTCTTAGCGTATAATTCAGCCTGTATCAACTGTTGTGTAAGACCTTTTTTCATATGCCCATAGTTTTGCTTCACTCCCTTCATCACTTCCACATACTCCTTATTTGCTCGACTCCCTTTTTCCACCCCAGACGGTAACTGCTTTACTACCTGGCCCCTTTGATAATGATTCCTATTCCATCCTCATATTCCCCGTCCATTTCTATCTTTCCTCGGACTTTCCTGACTCCCTCACTTCGTATTAAATTATACTATCTTTTATACTTTTCTGACTCCCCCTCTTTGTGTTCAATCTAATTACTCTATCAGCAATTTTCATGACTCATAAATATTATTCCTACACTTGTACTATGATATTTTCTACTTAATGTTCATAACATAAAATATCACACTACAATCACATTCATACTGAAAATGACACACAAACAAAATCAATACCACTTATTCAATGATATTACCAAAACATATTGTTTTAATTATTTACAGGGCTTTTATACCACTCAGGGCATCTCACCCACCATTTACTTTGGGGATCTATGGTACCCGGTACGGGACGGTAGGAGGATGTGGTGGTTGACAGTACATAAATTTAGATTATTCAATAACAGATCTTTGATTAAACAGGTGTCTTCTTACCTCTTTTGAATTGCGCACTATGTCCTGTCACCCCTCCAACTCATATATCCAAATATCTCCCATCCGTCTGCCTCCTCTCCATCGTCGGGGTCACCAAATTGTTGGAATCTGGGTGGTTCTCCTAACACCAGTTTTTAAGTAGGAGGAAACAATGTGTCCAAGTTGAACAAATCAGCTTTAATAGTAGATCAAAGACACAAGTCAGAGCTCTGGGTCACTTCTGTTCCCTGACCGATAACATGCAATATCATCAGTTTATGAAGTCTGAACACTATCTGCTTCTGACCCAGTGATTTATAGTAAGAGACATGAGACACACGGTGGGGGCCAGCCTCCTCCTTGGTGACATCAGTTCTCCTCACTTGTTGCAGGGCAGCTTGGCCATGGCCACAAGGCCAACAGCTCTAGACACACAGACGACTGCAACGTAGCATACATCACTACATAGCATACAATCTTTCTACATCGTCCTGACTCCACCAGTTTTGTTCCCCCGCCCTGTAGTCTCTTATCTTCTTCTACGAGGTTTCTCAAGACATGTTGTTTTTCTCTGTAATTTTACCCCAACCTTGTTTTTCCGTCTGATCACTTTTAAACAATAACGTAGCACACTCTTAAGCCCTTATAAGAATATCTAAAATGTTAAGCACAATTTTCCTCAGAAGACATAGGGTTAACCAGGAAGCCGTCACACTATGTAGTTCATAATTAATAGTATTACTTCTATCCTAAAAATCTGTAGATATTTGGCATGATTTATTAAAGCTTTGAAACAAATGTAAAATATTGTTCCTCATTGAACCTCCGTTTTTCTGTTTGTACACCAGACAAGTGTTGTGACAGTGTCCACATGGTCCAGGTGTATGCAGGAGACCCTGTGTCCATCGAGTGTCCATACCAGTCTGGACACCAGAACCATGTCAAGTACTTCTGCAGAGGAAGCCAACCCTCCACATGTAGGCAGCAAGCTCTGATCACTTCTGAACAACTCAGAAATGGAACATTCAGTCTCAATGACAACAAAACATCAGGAATCTTCACTGTGACAACTGGCATTCTGACCCAAGAGGATTCTGGGATGTACCTTTGTGGTATCCGTGGATACGACGGCTTGGATGTTTTCACTGCTGTGGAGATAGAAGTTAAGAAGCCATTATTTGTTGGCTTTAGATTATGGATCTGGTTCTACCCAGAGTGCTTACTAATGCTTAATTGTGTTTAATGTGGGGGCAGTATTGTCTGGTGATCTGGGTGTTGGACTACCAGTAGGGGGCAGTATAGTCTGGTGGTCTATGTGTTGGACTACCAGTAGGGGGCAGTAGAGTCTAGTGGTCTGGGTGTTGGACTACCAGTAGGGGACAGTATAGTCTGGTGGTATGGGTGTTGGACTACCAGTAGGGGGCAGTATAGTCTAGTGGTCTGGGTGTTGGACTACCAGCCGAAAGGTTGTAGGTTTCATTCAGAGTAATCATCCAGGAGCCAGATGCATTTAATAACAATCCGATTTTTTATTAAACACAAAAAGCAAACATAATGAATCAGCATATTGGACATCTGTTCTGAATCTGAATCAGAATCTGTTCTGCTGGGAGTCAAACTATCAGGAGCTGAACTAACTGCAGAAACACTCGTCAGGTCATACCTGATGGTACTGTATACCTACCGTGGTCCAGGCCAGTGTTATGTACTGAACACTGTACCTATCGTGGGCCAGGCCAGTGTTATGTTAAGACAGGGTTATGGCCTGGACACGAAGGTCCCTAACTGCGTTCACAACGGCCAATGGCGAGATCACTCTGGACGCCCGGCCACAGACGCTTTTTCTTTTTTTTATACATATATATTTTTTATTATTCATTTTTTTAGAAGTAGCCTTTTTTATTTTTTTATTGAACATACAACAATACATTTATTCAGACATTACAGCAGCTAGACAATACACATAAATTACAATATACCATTGAATGCAATACAAAACAAACATAAAATATATATTTTTAAATGTATTACATTACTTACCACACAATTCTTCATATATTTGTAAAGTATGTGAGGCTTTTTTGCTATTTGTCATTTTCAAGGATTCAATAAACAAATTAAGTTCCACCAAAATATAAAATATGAAATTAGGACCACGAAATTTCGCTTTATGAATATGAAATTTACTAAGTAATTATAAAAGTGTGACGGTCGGGAACGACAAACACACTAGTACCAAAAAAGTATTTTAATCTAACAGAAAACACTGACAACGCCGCACCACGCAGGGTTGCGACATAAAGGTTTACCAGGACCAGCAGTACACAAGAATAACCCGCAAGGGTTTGAACTAAACAGACAACTAATAAAGGAAAGCACAAACACTCAACCAGGAACAGGTGCGGGAGTCCCTGACTGCCACCTGTCGCAGATCGGGGATTAGTACTCCAGGGAGCAGGAGCGTGAGGGAGAGGCTGGTACCGCCCCGCCACGGGACGTGGGCGTGACAAGAAAGTTCAGCAAGAAACATAGATTGGAATATTTATGCTCGGCCACTGACGCTGTACAAAGAATATTGGACTCTCTGACGTATGTGAAATAGGCGGCAACGTTTGTTCGAATGCTGGCCTTGCTAACTTCATTTAAATATAATACATATCTAAGCTATCCAGCTATGCGTACATAAAATTACATGCAATATTAGTTTCTCCAGCTAAGTAAAGTATATTTGACCACTTGGCTCTGTATGATACTGTTAAAAAATAAAAATACACACACACAACGCCCAGATCTTGCCTCGCAGCCGAGCGATGCTGGCTCCACATAGACAAAGAATGACTTCCGGCCACTTTGACGCTCTCGCCGCTGGCCGGTGTCAACATACAGTTAGGAGCAAAGCCATGTCATGCCAGAGCACAACCTCAAAACACAATGGGCTGGACTGAGGCCTGTATCACACCAAACAGAACCCAACTGCCAAGTACCAAATCAAAGAGAAAAAAGGTGTTGCAATGGAGAATCCTTCTCAATGTGCTTTCTTCTAGCTGAGAGGTTTTGTGGACATATGAGACAAGTCAATAATTTTAATGAGGTATTATTAGGGCTGGCCCCAATTATTCTATTATTTGGGTGTTTCTTCGTTGGGTATGTATTCAAATTTAATATTGGAATTCGAGTATTCGTTTTTTCACATTATACATGCATGTTTTCCCATTAATCCCTACTGTCTCCATATAAACCCACATGTTGAAATGTAATTGCATGCCCCACACTGTATCATCAACACAATTGATTGCAATTGGCTCCGTTTGCAAGAAGAGAGTGAGGCTATTCATTGAACAAACTTATTGGCTAATACAGGAGGAATATGCTATTGTCCTTGATCAATTGACTGGGTGAATTGACGTGTCAATAAAAGTGCCCATTATGAGCGCATGGCTATGATGACATGTGTGCTCACTGAGATTACTTCGATTATACTTTTTAATTATAGTTGAGTGTTTTTAATGGTGTTTTTGAGAGAGTATTCGAATACTCGTTCGGAAATACCATCAAGTATTCAAAACCTCTAAAATGATATTCGACACAGCCCTAGGTATTATACAGATTATGGAGCCTGATGTAAACTGAGCTGCATGTGTTTGTTTCCAGACTGCTGTGACAGTGTCCACATGGTCCAGGTGTATGCAGGAGACCCTGTGTCCATCAATTGTCCATACCAGTCTGAACACCAGAACCGTGTCAAGTACTTCTGCAGAGGAAGCCAGCCCTTCACATGTCGGCAGCAAGTTCTGATCACTTCTGAACAACTCAGAAATGGAACATTCAGTCTCAGTGACAACAAAACATCAAGAATCTTCACTGTGACAACTGGCATTCTGACCAAGAAGGATTCTGGGAGGTACATTTGTGGTATCCGTGGACACGACGGCTTGGATACTTTCACTGCTGTGAAGCTGGAAGTTAAAGGTGAGAGGTCATCTTTTCATAGTTTAAAATTATGAATCTGGTTCGACCCAAAATCATGAGAATTCTTAATAATAATGTCTATGAAGTTGCCATACTACGTACAACAAATACATATTTCACATTAGCGCCGTTTGAGATTACAATAGATATGAGAGACTTCGACTAGCTTCCTAGAAAATGTTCAATGTTAAATGTTCTTGTGTAACAGTGGCAATGAATAAAGGTCAAATTAGAGCACAGGAATTAGATATTAGAGCTGAGCTAATTACGTGTTTTTCACAAGTCCAATTTACAAATCAGGTCTCATCAAGTCGCATGCGTTAAAATCAAGCCGTAAAACAAGATATAATATTAAAATCAAATCACAAGTCGCAATTCTTAAATTCAAGTCTCAAGTCTTTCTGATCAAGTCTCGTTTTAAAGCAACACGTTCTTATTCCCAACTCGTCAAAAATTGCAGCTTGGTCAATAGCCTTTCACGTCAATTTTCGAAGCGTTAGAAAGCCTAGGATGAAGACTTTGGTCATTGACTGTTATGGCAAGGATACGTAGTTACCACCACCGGTTTATTTTTAGCTACATGGGCATGCAATCTCAGTAAGTATTAGTTCCTGGTTGTAGATAAATAATCAATAATCAATCGACAACAATCGAGACATGTTAAAATGTATTTATCTGATATCATAAAATTCAATAGTTTCAGTTATATTTCGGTAGAGGCAATGTGTAGCCTTTGATTTCTTCCAGCTGAGGGGTTTGGTGGACATTTGAGACAAGTCAATAATTCTGATCAGGCATTATACAGATATGGAGCCTGATGCAAACTGAGCTGCATGTGTTTGTTTCCAGACTGCTGTGACCGTCTCCACATGGTCCAGAAGGTGTATGCAGGAGACTCTGTGTCCATCGATTGTCCATACCAGTCTGAACACCAGAACCGCTTCAAGTACTTCTGCAGAGGAAGCCAGCCCTCCACATGTCAGCAGAAAGTTCTGGTCACTTCTGAACAACTCAGAAATGGAACATTCAGTCTCAATGACAACAAAACAATAGGAATCTTCACTCTGACATCTGGCATTCTGACCCAGGAGGATTCTGGGAGGTACCTTTGTGGTATCCTTGGAAACAACAGCTTGGATGTTTACACTGCTGTGATGCTGGTGGTAAAAAGTGAGAGTAGTCCCATCTTATGGTTAAAGTTTGTTCCAGGTGTGACATGTGGACTCTAGACCACATCTATGTCAGCCGTTCCAATGTGTTAACTACCGATGACATAATGATCTGCTGATGTTCTGCAGAGGCAGATGCTGCCACCAGCTTAGTGGTGCTGTACGCTGTACTGGCAGTGCTGGTACCAGTCCTGCTGCTTGCTGCTGGTCTCATGCTCTGCAGATGGACACGTAGGAAGACACCAGGAGGTATGACGCACACACACACACACGCACACACACACATACACACACACACACACACACACACACACACACACACACACACACACTCTTTTACAGTCCTAATATGGTGTCTAGAGAAGGAACGAGAAATAATCAGTCCAGTCCAACTTTACTGAGGGTCCATTCATGATTAATAAAGGTGTAACTAAGTGTTTGTTACAGTGGAGGTCAACCTAACTTGCTTGGTCACAAACAGGAGCTGCACCAGACTACAGGGCAGGACTGGAGGGTCCAGAGAGGTGCCATGTTGACAAGATGACAGGCAGGCCACCAGCCAATCACAAGCCAGGTGCACCATGTGGTCACATACACACTAATAGACACACACACACACACACACACACACTTGACAATGTGTTTCTGTGATGTTTCAGGTGTTCACATGAAGTACAGCAGCATTGATCCCAGAAACAAAGTGCAAGAAAAACACAAAATGAAGACTGCTGAGGTATGAAACTTAATAAGACTGCATATTATACAGTACCAGTCAAAACACACGTCCTTCTCTAACGATGGGTTTTGCACTGTAGAAATATATAATCAATAATAATAACTTGAATGATGAATAAGTCTTGACTGGTACTGATTTATTTTCCCATATATTGCTTATACATTTGGTTAATCAATACATATAATCCCTTGTCACCTTTCTGTCTATTACAGTGTGTTAATTCTTCTGTTCACACTCAGAGAAATACCAAAGACATTGACCAACAAATTTATGAGAACCTGGGAGAATGTGAAAACATTTACTGTAACCAGTGACTGGCTGAATGGAACAGAGGGTATATTGCTTATCGTTTATGAATACGCAAGAGAAACAAATGTCTCGTAGTGTGATATTGTCCCAACTTAAACATAACCCGTTAGGCTATTTCACTTAATAACATTACTTAAAGGTATAGTAAGCTATTGTAAGATAATAAAAGTTTTGTCAAATTAACCAAATCTCTCCTCGCCTGGTGCCCATTCTCTGTACGTGCTGAGAAAATAATCAGGTGTTTCTACACACAGCTGGCTCCATAAATAGGAACACAAACAAAGTAGTGCAGACCGCACCAAACAACAATATCCCAGCCTTGGCAATGTGCGTGGCGGAGCTTCTGAGAGAGCACCCTATGGCATTGGCAACAACATTTCTCCAGAACAGAATAACTGACCATAACTTTAATAGCATGAAAATTGCATACATTATTTTTACTTATGTTAGTCTTGGTTGTATAAACTGTGGTCTGACGACATGCAGGTCTCAAGATGATGTGTGTGTTACGCCAGGATTCCACTGGGCACGTGTGCACAGTTTTGGGGCTCCAACGCGGGTTTGTTCCGTCGTCTCGAAGCATCAACTTCCATCAAGAGCATTTTAACTGCAAGTTTCCATCAAGAGCATTTCAACTGCCAATACATCTGCGAAAAAACTACTTTGCCTATCCGACATTGACTTGTCTTCACTCACTACCACTTTCAAAGACTACTGCAATAATATCCCACACACCAAAGTCCTTTCTGGAATTGTCCTTATAAAAAGGTTTTGTGGTGTCATATAACTTTGTGTTTTTACATTGATAAAATGAACCGATCGTCCCAGATGTCAAAGCTTCACTTCAGGCCTTTTGTCACCAATGTAGTCATGTGAAATATGAGAGTCACTTTGTTTTGCATACGATTTCAATAGTATTTTGTATTTAAGCATAATAACATTAAGTGATATCAGACGACATAACTGTTTGATTAACTATCTCACTCTAACCATGTTAACATGTTAACCATGTTATCTAACTTGTTTCCAACAAACTCAGAGCTGCCACCTGGTGGCTGTTATTTTCAAGTCCTAATAACAAACTACTGGGCTTGTGTTACACTTTGGATGCTGTTTCCATTCAGAGATTTCTGAGACTAGAGGGAGGGTATTGGGTTTGGAAGGAACCCCACTACCCTCCAGTGAGTTAGGGTTGTGTTGGGTACTGAATGTGTAAACCATTTGGGTCCACAATAGGGTCATTAATCTTGCCTTGTATCTGCCTCATATAAACATGCATGTCCACATACTGTTTTCCCATGTAGACGAACCATGTGTTAACATTTCATCATTATTTAGTTATTTAATTATTTTTTTCACAAATCATCCTCCATAAATCAGTTGCATTAAATCCATGTATGAATCATGTAACTTGTAACATTTAGCTAAGTTAATTTTTATCACTCACCAACTAATCAATATTGCCGACCGGGGTCATTGAGTGTTGAGTGAAAATCAAATAGAGGGCCCCTATTTGGTACTTTGGGACCTGACATCCCACTGAATAACATCATGTTATTGGTTGAGAGAATTGTGTTGGAGGGGTCATATAAAAACCTGTTTGGAACATTACAAATACGTGTGGAATGAAGGAAAACAGTTGCTTAGTGCTCGCGGGACCAAGCAATCTCTAATTCTTTGTTAAATAAAATTAAGAATGTATAAGTCAAGACCTATAGGTACATTATTCTATTACACTACCTCAGACCAAAATGTATTTATTAGCAATAAATGGGTTTGGAGGGTTTGGTATGAATTGTGAATCTAATCCTAATCTAATAATATAACACTGACGTGGTTTTTAAATGTTTAATCAAAAAGTAGCCGAGGCCATATGTTCACACATGCGTGCACACACACACACACACACACACACACACACAGGTTAAAACAGCACATAAACATCTGGTCTATCAGCTGTAGACGATGTGGCGTGTTCCAGCCTTCCTCCTGTTTATCCACTACGGTACGTTTTTAACCAGCTCATTCTACCTAAACACTAGTTGTCTCCTAAAAGGAGCTCTTATCGCCCATAATGACGTAAATAGATCAGCTGTTAGAACTATAGATAAACATTATATGTCGACCTTTCAAGAAGCGCACTTGTGATCTTCTCTTCAGTATTTATACTGGTTATTACTATACAGTATATTATGTTGTTGTTATTGTTACTAACAGTAGTACCATTGGTGTGTACATCATAAGAAAAAAAACTTTTAAATACGGTTATACAAGAACAATCTATAAACAGTAACTGTACTGTACATTCCAAATGCACAAAATGAAACAAATTCCATTACTGTGTAAATGTACCACACACCATTAGCCTTTAGACTTGTTCCTATAGTGAAACAATATTCTACTGTATATTGTGAAGAAGAGCTCTTGGGTCACTCTTCTTCTGAGATACATTCATGTTACTTTTGTTACTAATAGTTTATGTTGTGACTAATGAAAACAGTTTAGAGCACAATTACCTGTTGTGCATTTCTGTAAATAGTGTGAAGGGTTTTGAAAAAGTGCACTCTATTGAATAATGAAATCATTCTCAACTTGGCAAGACTGGGGTAATTCTTGGAACTGGAGTAATAACTAACAGAGCAGTGTTAGTTATATCCACAGTGCAGGAACAGTTTGAGTCCAGCAAGCACTGGAAGAGCTGGGGTTAGCTCTCAGCATGTTTTTAGGTGGTGGCCATATATCCCTAGCCTGACCTCCATCCGACTTTTGCTCTCAGCTCAATTTATTTAGCTTAGATTACAGTCTGCAAACCCTGTTCACAGTAAAGTGTTCACAGCCACCAATGTCAGGGGGCTATCCCTTAATTTAAAATGTGTATAAATTACTATTTTAATTTGTCTATTTATACAGATGTTTGTTTTTGTATGTTTTAATTCTGTCTAGTTTGTGAACCAGGTATTTGTCTAGTTTGTGGACCAGGTCTTTGTCCAGTTTGTGAACCAGATGTTTGTCTAGTTTGTGGACCAGATGTTTGTCTAGTTTGTGGACCAGGTGTTTGTCTAGTTTGTGGACCAGGTGTTTGTCCAGTTTGTGAACCAGATGTTTGTCTAGTTTGTGGACCAGGTCTTTGTCCAGTTTGTGGACAAGGTGTTTGTGTCACGGTTCGCGGCCGCTCCGACAGCAGACCACGCCGAGCCACCGGTTCAGCACCGGACAGCGTCCCCAGCACGTCTTCGGCTCCCTATTAGTCACACGTGCAGAAGCTTCAGAAGGTTTTAAGAGACAATCCTCCCCAGCACCTGCTGCCAATTCGTTGCAATTCTACGAGTGCACGTCCCAGCGATCCCGACAGTCACGTCTGTCCTCTCCTTGCCGCAGCCCGTCTG